>VZRZ01004078.1:0-48812 GCA_013398175.1 Climacteris rufus | reverse complement strand
CACCGCTGGGGCGGCTTCACCCCTCCCCACAATGGGGAGGGCTCCCGCCTCTGGAATGGGAGTGTCCCAAAGAATGGCACCTTGGCTCCGCCCTGAAGGCAGAGAGACAGACAGAGGCTGACTGATCTGAGGGTACGTAAACCACGCGGCCGGGGGGGGCTGAGACAATGCTCCCAAAAGCATTCCCCCGGGCAGCTGAAATCCTAGTGTGGAAACTGCTTTCCCCAGTGGATACTGCGGGACCGAGCCCCTAGCTGGGGATCCCGTTAGGTCCAGCTGATTCTCTGTCTCCGCCACACACCGCTCAGTGTCTGGCCGGGGACCGGTCGCCGCCGCAGCAGCAGGGCGTGGGGCCATAGGGCCCGCTGCCGCCGCAGCCGCCGCCACTGCCGCCACTGCAGCAGGGGATGGGTCCACCGCTGCCGTGGGCGCGGGGCAACATATCAGGGTTCCGCACCTCGGGCACTCAAGAGCCGAACCATTGGGACCCCCCTCCCCCACCGCTCTGGCCAGCACCAGAAAGGCACAGAGGGGAGTAGAGCAGCCCGTGCCGCCTGGGCGCCCCTCCCCCTCCCCCAAGGCCTCAGTCCAAGAGAGAAGGGGGGGAGAAGCCTGCGCCGCGGTGTCTACGGGCCCCCTAGGGCAGCTGGAATCCTGGCCACCTGCAAACGCCTGCTCAGGAAATATGTCAGTAATCTGCTCCTCGGTCCTGTCCGAGCCAGGGAGTTCCAGAAATTCCTCCTGTTCATAAACTGAGCTCACCGGGGTAGCTATATTCGGAGAGCCTCCGCGGCTCTGGACCACGAAATTCAGGCATCTCCAGCAAACCATAAACTTAACCAACTCAACACTATAATCAGTAGCTAGCGAATCCAGGAGAAGTTCACCTAACTGCCTCCAAACTGCCTTAGAAAACAGATCCCGAGTATCCTGGAAAAGCCTCTGTTCCTTTGCCCAGAGATAAAACCTTCTTATCTCCACTCTAGGAACCGACATTCCTTTACTCTCTAGCGCTCCTGCTAATAGCTCTAACGCCAAGATATCATCTGGAGGATCCGGACTAATAACCATCTTTAAAGCTAGCTAGCCTGCACCACTAACGCGTAACTTACGTGCCACCGAACGAGCCACAGGTGCGAGAGGGACCACCAAAGGTACCACCGAATGTGCCACAGGTCCGAGAAACGTACTGGGGCCACAACATGTGCCACAGATTGTGCCACAGGTCCAAGAAAACGTACTGGGCCACCAAATGTCACAGTAATGACACGAAGGAAGAAAGAGACGCCTGTTAGCGGCAAGGAGGAAAGAGAAGGAAGGGGCCAGCAATACCCACCTTGTTTATTATACATACATTTAGAAATCACTGTCCACTGGAGGAATGAGTCCGTCGTCCCTCAATCACAGTGGTCAAAGGAAATATCCATCAAACTTCTGTGCCCAGGAGAAAGGAATGTAAACGATAAGATACCATTACAATAACATGGCTATATTTACATAGAAGAATGTGAGAAACTAGCTACAAAAGAATGATAACATCCAGAACTGCAAAAGTCAGGGCAACACATGAGCCACAGGTTCTGTTGAATAAACTTTGGGCATGCTCAGTCAAGGGGAAAAAACGAAGGAATTCCAGGTCTCACGTTTCTTCAGGAAAACACCTAGTATCATACAGAAGACGTTATATCTCTGTTGTTTGTGTAAATGGAGTTTTCTGCTCTACAGGTACTTGCCATAAACCTTGGATTCTGTAAGACCACTCTTAAAAAAAATTAATTAAATTATCTCTCTGTCTCAGTGACACACAGTCTTATTCTTCATGTTTAGTTGCTGATATATCCCAGACTATACATAGCGTGGCTTAAAAGTACATGTCTTGTCTTTCTGTTTAGGGTGTAACTTTTAGAATGTATTCTTCCCCACAGAGAAGGTAAGTTATAAGGGACAATGGGGAAGAATTTAATCATGCCAGCAGCTAAGGACATGATTAATGCAAAAGGATATTTAATGCACCCTGTGGGAAATGATAAATCCTCAGGGTTCTGTTTTAATGGTCTAAATCTTAGTCTTTCTATAACAGTAAAGCACTGAAATTTTGTTTACTCCAAGCTACCAAACAACTTTAATGGGCTTGCTATAAGGTGGAACAAAAAGATCCAAGGTTTTTTGGTTTTGTCCTCATTAGGTCTATAACTTGCAGAAGAAAATTAGGGGAAATGAAGAGAAAGGGCAGAAACAAAGCAAAAAAAGTAAACAAAAGAATTCAGTGTTGTTACTTAATTAAAATACTTTTCTAAGAGTAATTCCCAATGTTTCCTGGTAAACACACTGCACAAAAACTTGGTCTTGGTCTTCAACTCAGTAGTGCAGTCTCAGAAGTAATGCGTTAGTTACTGCTGGCAAAGGTGTGAGCATTTCTGATTCTGTGAGTTTAGACACAGATCACAGACCTATTACTGTAACTTAATTAATTATTGGGTGAGTGCATCTCATTGCTTTTACTTTTTGTTTCATGAGCTAATCCATTTAAAAAATGGTTCACAAACTGATCCTAATTTTTGCAATTTTTTATGTTCTTAGCAAGCTCTGAGAGAAGTAGTCATTGATAGTTCAGGGGTTTTTTTTTTAACTCCCAACAGCTTGGAGAGAGAAAAAATTAAATCTTTGATTATGTGGCTGGGTTGATGTTTATCAAATGGACATTTCTAGTTACTTAGGCTATTTACATTTCTTATCATATGCATAATTTAAAGTGCAGGTTTATCTTTTAAAGGGAAGCTAGAAAAGCCAAGTGAAAATTTTTTGTTTGTTGAAATTTCTTTGTTTAATAGATTTTCTTTATTAAAAAGGGAATAAGCTGAGCAGGAACATTTAGTGCTTTGCATTGTTAGCACCATCAGTGTGGTTTATTTCTTGATCATTGTATTTTTTATAAGTGCTATCCATTTATATTTTAACACAGGCAGAAGTTCCTACTTTTGTCTCTTTGTTCTATTCAACAAACTCTATCAATTATCACTCTCTGTATTTTACTAAGTGACATATATATTCAGTAGCAGGAGAGGTTACTAGTCATATTAATTTCATAGAAATTATAAGAAATTAGAAGTTAAGTAACATTAAATCATAAGACATCACAGTAGCCTCCTTGAAGGATCTAAATGCTTTTTTAATGTTTATTTCTTGCCCTTCAAGCATATTTATTTCAGAAAAATATTTTCTGTGTGTGATAGGTATTTTATCTTAAGAAGTTAAAATCAAAATGTTTCCAGCCCCAAATGAAAAGGTAGGATCTTACATCACAGAATCAGAAGTGTACGTTAAAATTATATTTAACTCAGAAATTAAAAACAAAAAAAAGTCTGAAAGATCACAACCATAAAGTAGTAGCTTTGTGTAGTAAGTAGTAAGTACTAATATATTGTTTTGTACCAAATGTCTTACTTGTTTTCTGTCTGAGGAGCTAGGTGTGCTATTTCAGGTTTTATAAAACCTTATGCAATACTGTTAATAGCTAACATGTTTAGGAAAGCATAATACTTAAAGTGGATAACTTGCATTCTTTAACTGTCCTTCTATTTCCTCATACATGTTTCTATCTCTATATTTTATCTGCTCCAAACAGTTAAATCTTTAGTTTATTCCCTTTCTTTGAGGTAGAGTGTACAAAGATTTTCAGATTGAAGGAGATAGATGCAAAGTAACAGAAGTTCCTTGATATGAACATGTGGACATAAAAATCCTTCCCCACAAAAAAAAAAAATCCATTAAAAAATAATCCAGCAGTCAGACACCATCACTAAATACTGGCTTTGCAAGTTTCACCATCACAATTAAAACACAGTCCAGTGGTAGTATTGGAATGCATTTTCCCACCACCCATATTTCTCAGGACTTTGGATTCTAATCAGTCTCATCCTAAAGGAAAGCAGCCTTAAAGTGATAAAAGTGAGAAATGTGATAGAAGAAATAGAAGTAAGATAAGAATTATAAAGACTACTCCCATCTGGCTTCCCACTTATTACTCTGTTGTTAGAAAGATTTATCAGCTGATGCCTCCCAGTAGATAATAAAGTGTGTTAATGCTATCTTGGCCAGAGGATTACTCCCCCAAACATCTAAGCTCTATTCATAACTGTGCTTTCAATTGCATGTGTAATTTAGAGCAAATTGCTGACAATCTCCGTGTTCTTCTCCGCTATAAAGCTAAAAGTGTGAATTTTCTTGTTGTACAGCACTTTAAAGCTCTATGAGTTACAAAGGTTAGGTGATCAATTATGGCTAGAAAGTTGAAATCAAATGCACATTTATTGCATGTATTTCCTTATCTGTTAATTTCATGTACCATTTAAATTTGAATTCATAAATGCATCCTTGTTTCCCTCTAGTGTTTTCTACAGCCTACCTAAAATGTGCAAAATTCCATCTTGGGAAGCCAAGCTCAAGTACTTTCCATATAAAAAACATCCTTAATAAAAGACTGGCAGCCTCCATAGGGGGCACATTCAGTGACTCATACAGCGTATGCTGGCACACACACTTGCATTTGCCAACCTCACTTCCATTAAAACTGACATAGTGGATGACTTTTTCAATCTTTCTGAGATTGACTGCATTTGAACTGGTATTATGTCATTATCCTGGTTTACAAAGGACAGGTGTCAGCCAAGGGAAAAAAGCGGGACTTCCCCTGGAGTGAAGATTATGACCCCCCTCCCTCCAAATTGTTATAACCTTGAAATAAAGGGCTTTAAGGCAAAGATATAGGTAAAGGAATAACATTTCTTTACTAGGATATATATATAAAATGAGATACACCAACAATAACAACAACTAACAAAAACCCAGTAACAGTCCTCTGTTGCCTATTAAGCAGTTGTTTCCCCTTTGGTGCAGTTACGGGCACACCAGCCAGGAGGCGCTGTGGGCTCGTGTTGAGGCAGAGCAGCTGCAGTGACTCCCCCGCGGCTGCAGGGGGCGCCGGTGTCGAGCCCTGGGCACCCCCACGGAGTCATGGCGGACACAGTGAGGGAGAGAAAGGGGAGGGGGCAGTTTCGAGTTACTCCTGGCTCTCACATGTCCCGAGTGGTACCCCAGCAATGGCAGCAGCCGAGTTTCCAATCAGCAGCCAGGAGGTGCCCCCTCTGGGAAGAGGGAGGAGGTGGGGGGCCTGGTTTTCCCTGAGGCACCCACGGAGATGGTGAGGGTGTCTCCCCTGGAGAGGGCGGGTGTTGGAAAGTCCCAGTCCAAGGGTCACTCTTGCAAGCCATGGCTTACCGGTGATAAGGGGAAAACAGCAAGGAACGTTCATCAGTAGCAGTGAGTCCTCTGGGCAGAAAACAGCTCAGCTCCAAAACTCCACGCTGTCTCTCCTCCAAAACCCCAAGCAAAGACTGCTCACACACAGCTAAGAAACTCCTGAAAAAACTCCGCTGCTTCCCCATCCCCACCCAGAGTCGTTAAGGCTTTGACTACATCTTTTGTCTTAAGTATTTACCATTTCCACTCCTGGGCAACTCTCACAGGTTTCCTTATCAGCTAACAGATGGCAGAAAATTCCCTTAAAAGGGAAAAAAAGAAAATAATCCAAACCCACAACAGTCATACAGACACCAAATCTTCTACTAAATTGTTTAATAAACGTTTAATAACAGGCATCAGTCAAATACTTCAAAAGGTTCTATATACAGATGTAATTACTCATCTACAAGCCCGATTTACAAGGTGGAAAATGTTCAGCTCTGTACCATGTATGTTTTTCCTTTAACTGCACTGCAACCTGAAAACAAGTGCATACGGGTAAGATTCTCATTAAATATAACCAGCAGTTCCTTTTTTCTTTACATTCCTCAGACAGACTAAATAATTTTTCTTGAAGACATTCAGAAAGGCTTTAAAATCAATGAGGAAAATTTGGTCTGTAGTCATTTGGAACTCACAATGTTTCTGTGACTGCTTTCTTATAAATACCAAATTTGTTTTTTCTCATTTTGTCTTCTCTAAACCAGAAGAAAATCTCAATCTTTCAGAAAAGATGAACTTTCTTAGCATTTACTTTGCACTTAGAAATCATATGTCTAAAATCACATTGTTAAACAGAAAATTTATTAAAACAGAACTGAATCACAGAAAAAGGACTCCACAACCCGTATGTTGTAAAGTAGGTATGTTTTATTACAGCGCCAGACGCATGGGAATCTCCTTCCAAATAATGCGTGCCTCTTGCTGGCTCCTATTCCCTATATGTCGGGTTACAAGTTACATATTCAACAGGTTACATCATACGCCTATACATATTCATAACCTATCCCCGCCTTCCTCGCTTCTCATGCTAATGAGGCAAGTTCCTATACTACGCATGCGTATTATCCTTTGGTGGGGGTCCTTCAGGGTCTCTGATAAAATCCATAGTCTATCTCCTGATGAAGTAAGATGTCTTCCTCATGCTGCACTTTTCACCTCTCTCCTTTGTGCAGGCTCTCTGAGTCCTTGGCTCAAGTCCAAACCTTAAAACTGGTCCAAGCTGGTTTGGTTGTGAGAAACAAGATCTCAGGTCACATCTGGTTGTCCCTTATCAATAGCCTGACATCCTCTCTTCCTGCTTTGACAATATACATTGTTTCTAACAAGCTCCCCACTAATAGTGATGTCAAAGGAATATACATTATTTTTAGCAAGTCCTTTACTGGTTAACTCTTAACTTCCTGCATCAGAACAAGCTTTAGGAAAATGCTTTTTTTCCGGTCTGATGTTTTCCCTAAATTATTAAATTCAAATAAATTTCAAACTAGAACTAAATTGATTACACCTTCCACATTAAAAATACTACAAACATTGAGAAAATTTCTTCTAAAAGGGAAAACAATGACTGAGTACTAACTTTCCCCAAATGGCCAGTATTTAGATAAACCTAATATGATATTATAATTTTTTTGCATCTCAGCAGTCTGCTCAACTTTTTAAAAGCAAATGTTAGGCTCTCTCTATGCAAACCCCAAGTTCCTTTATGTTCCAATTATTCCCACATGGGACAGTCATTAGGACAGGAGTATCTCTGCATTTTAAACTTGTAGTATCCTCTAAAACATCAGTGAAACCAGACATAGGAATTCCATAGGCTTCTTTGTGGTTTAGGTCAGGTTCAGAAGTCAGTAACTAGTGAATGCCTGAATTACCTGCCAAGTGTCGCTGTCCTTTTCATGGCAAGAGTTCTTAATCCTAAAGTTCTTTGTTCTTTATAGACTGCATTCGGAATGTAGTCCATGGACAGCAAGTCTACTAAATAAAGGAGTAAATGGGAAACAGAAACACATTTTAAGGTTGTCTCATCATTGGAGAACACAGTTCAGGAAAACATTTCCATACCTTTTTACTCTGTAGTAAATACAATTTTATCTTTCCCTTAAAGAGAGGAGCTGATGTACTTTTTACCAACAGTTCATCAGTTCTGCATCGTGACATTGTAATTTATACAGCACTGTGATAGTAAGGTGACTAGAAGCAATGTTTTTCAGGCTTTTATTAGCAAGTCTTTCCATGAACTTCATATCATCTGTAACAAGCAAAGTATTAATAATTGTTTGAACAACTCCAGTTAATTTTTTTCCTTTCTAAGGTCACAGCTCTGAACAGTAAGATTGAATTATTTTCAGTTTATGTCAAAGACTCAAAAAAGTAATATAAATATAAGATTATTTCAGTATTGTTTAAATTACACATTGTAATGAGTATGTTTATATTTTGTAATAAAAACAATGGGACATCAAAGAATTGAGTCCTAAGAATAATAAAAAAAAAAGACTGAAGTCAACATGAAGCAAATATTATCCAATAATTATCCAATATGCAATATCATCCAATAATAATTTCAGATGGAGCCTGACTCAGTGTACGTTTCTTTTCTAAAGATTTCAAGGGATTATTCTTTCTTTTTTCCCTCTCTTATCTCTCATTGCAGTTACAGATAGGCTGTTAACTATTGATACTACTTTACATACCTTGTCACTGTAAATTACTGTCCTCCTGTATTCACATTTGATATGCAAGGAATTTAGAAGTTACAAAAGAAGGACTGACTATAAATGAATTTGAGAAAATTCATTGAGTTTGCAGAGTTTGAATTAAACAGCAAAAGGGTCACATACAGAGTTGAATGCTTTCATTTCATAGGAAAACTAGTGACAAAATTTGAAAAGGCACATTAAAAGGATTGACATTTGGCAAGTTGGACTTCAAAGAATAAATATATTATATTGCATATATTGCAGTATGGCTCTTGCCCTCATTGTGTTGAACAAAAGTAGTCATGAAACTCTTCTAGCATTCTGAATGTAAGAAAGCAAAACCATATGAGGACATTTAAAAAAACTAAAACTCATAGAAAACTGGCAATCAAACTAAGCCCTTCAGAACCACAGACGCTATTTCTTCAGTGTAACGTGTTTTGGTTCTAGAAGACCTACGCAAGACTCATTATCTCCCCCAGGACAGAAAGAAAATCTGCTTCTTTGAGCAAATACACAGATATACAAGACACAATTGTTTATATATCTCTCCGAGTTTGTGTGTCTTCTTGCTACCACATGAAAAGTCAACTGCCAAACCCATCCCAAATAACTGAAACGTGGAACCCAGTAGAATTATTGAGACAAGATTACTTTAGTGTAGGTTTTACTAATTTTTTAGTGAACCAATTTTTAATAAGATTTGTTGCAGACTTCTGTATTTCTAATTAGCCAGAGGAGTATTTTCATACAATACAATTCATTTCATACAATACATTTGCTGATACATTTCTTTATCAGCACTTTACATCTCTGTTATCAGTTAGGACCATGCTGAAGGACAATGGCACAGTGTCATAAGAACAGAGAGACAGCTCTTTAATTTAATGAAATTTAATTTCCTTTTGTCTTCCTTGAAATTTGTCAACCACCCTGCCATCATTAATTTCACATTCAAGACAGCTGTCAAACAGTACAGCCTGGTGTTTTTTATCAGGACATACTGAATATATACGTTTTGCCCGTTTCAAGTTTCTTCCTCTGCCCTATCTGCAGTGATACTGTGCTTAGAGAGAATGGTGTTCAAGAAGATGAAATTGCACACAAGTCCATTATAACCTGGCTCAGGAATAACTCACAGAACTGTAAACATGCCTGTTCTGGAAAACGAAAGTCTTTGGTATGGAGCAGCAGGGAAAACAGGATAGATCTGTAAGGAGAAGATCTTGAGAGTCATAAATGGAGAAGAGGAACACGCTGTTTAATAAGACACTGTTTCTGCTGTTCCTATATCACTAGACAAAGTCCTCAAAATGCTTTCTCTGCTTCAAAATTGTCAAAGCAAATTCACATTATTTCACTGAACAGTCATGAGCACTACTGTTTTATCTAGACAACAGCAAAAAGATTTTGTCTTTATGCAGTAAGGTAATAAATCAGTGTATCTGGATATAGTTGTGGTGGATTCAAGCCAGATGTCATGACAGCCACTCTATCCCTCCCCTGCTCAGCTGGACAGGGGAGAGACAACATAATAAAAGACTCATGGGTCAAGATAAGGACAGGGAGAGATTAGTCACCAATCATTGTCATAGGCAAAACAGACTCGACTTGGGGAAATTAGTTTATTATAAATAAAATCAGAGTAAAGTAAGGAGAAATAATACCAAATCTTAAAAACACCTTTCCTCCACCCCTTCCTTCTTCCCAGGTTCAATTTCATTTCCCATTTTCTCTCCCTCCTGCCCTGAATCACAGGAGGATACAGTTGATTCATTCCAAGTTGTCCCTCCTGTTCCTTCCTCCTCAAGGGGAGGTTTTCTTACACCCTTTGGCATCCTTCCCACAAGAGACAGTCCCCAACAAACTGCTCCAAAGTGGGTCCTTCCCATGGGCTTTATGAACTACTCCAGCATGGGTCCCCTGTGGGATCACCAGTAGCCTACTCCATCATGGGCTTCCCACAGGAACACAGTCTCCTTTGGACATCCACCTGCACCAGTGTGGGTTCATCCACAGGCTGCAGGTGGATCTCTGATGCATCGTGGTCCTTCATGGACTGCAGGGGCACAGCTGCCTCTCCAAGGACTGTAGGGGAATCTCAACTCCAGCTTCTGGAGCACCTCCTGCCCCTCCTTCTGCACTGAGCTGGGTGTCTACATGGCTGTTTCTCTCACACATTCGCAGTCCTCTCTCTACTTGTAGCTTCTTGGGCAGTTTTTCCCCCCCTTTCTTAAATCTGTTATCCTCAGGCGCCACCACTGTTGCAGATAATTTTGGCCTTGGCCAGCAGCATCCTGGAACTGGCTAGCATTGGCTCAGTCAGACATGGGAGAAGCCTCTGGAACCTTCTCACAGAAGCCAACCCTGTAGCCTCCCTGCTACCAAAACCTCGATTTGCCATGCAAACCCAATACAATAATTTAACTTAATACCATTAAGTTTAGTATAGTAGAAATAAGGACTCCATATAAGATGTTAAATAACAGAAGTTTGCCTGAATGTAATTAAATTTTTGTAAGATATAAATACAAAAAATGGAAACAGAGGGATTTAGGAGATGTAGAGATAATCTTTACACCAACAAAACTTAAATCGTATCTGAGAGAGTTTTGCCAGAACAGTCTGTGCAGCAACCACAAACGGAAATATGATTTCTAAATCATTTAAGGAAACTATAAATATAACTCTCTCTTCTCTTTCACCCTTTCTTGCTTCATATGCACACACACATATCCTTAGAAGGTGTAGAAATGGGCCAGTATGTTGGTGCAATTCTGCAATTTTCATTTCTCCAGTAAGGTCTTTATTTATCACAAAGACTTTTATATACTAAACAAGCAGACGTTTAAGATTTATTAAGAAGTACTGATCCCTAGGAAAAAACAGTGGGTACTCTAATAATGTTATCAGTAATCATCTAGGAATCAATGATGTTGTTGTAGATATCAAAGCAACTTTAATGTATTCTTTAGTTACTGTATTTAAAAACTAGTGTTCAGGGACAATCTGTTATCTGGTATGTAAAATTTAGTGTGTTGTGGTTAAATAAATAAATGAAATTGTTTTAACTACTTTTAGCTATCTGTATTAGCAGTTAATAAAAGTATTTACAGGCTGACAGTATTTGGGAATAAAGTTTGCAGTCTGTTCATAAGAGAGCAGGGACAAAATCTAAACTTGTGTTCATAACAATGAGACTTGAAACAAGGTGGTGGCTCTCCAAAGAATCCAAACACTGAGTTGTTTGTGCATGCCTTTAGGTTACCAGGGTGATTCCTGCTTTTAGTATCCTCAGGCAGACCTGATTCCCAATTCTTTCACAGCTGCTAAAAATACTGACTCTCTTGACTGTGATTTGTTCTGAATCACTCCTTTCAGTCACTTTGCATTGCTGAGCCTTCGACCAGAACAAGTGATCTCATAGCTGACATTTAAGCTCCTACACTCATCAGTGCAGCATGTTAGAGAAAAAAACATTTCTTTCAGGCTCTGTAGTAAATCAGCTAATCATTATTAATAAATAAGCAAAGCCCTTGGATGTAATACTCCTTCTTTGTGTAAAAGTGGAGGAGGGCCTGTTCAATGAATAGTGTGCCCCACTAGGTTTTCTTTGATTTTGATGATGAGCCATGATGAGCATGGCTGGATCAAGGCAAGGAATCAGCTGGAATTCACTACAGCTTTCTCCCCCGTTGTTTTCAGCAGGGTACAGGCTGCAATTCAGAGCAGTCTCACAGTACCAGTCAGTTGTGCCAGCTCAACTGGCTACTGGAGCACATGACAGGCTTGCTTGGGAAATGAGTCCAAATTAAACAAACAAGCAAATAAATAAGTTGTGAAAGATGTAGAGAGTTATTATAACTTGCAGGAGTTCTCCAGCTCCATTGCCTGCCTGCTTTCTAAAACAGTAGGCAGAAGAAGTTTACTTTGGTATTTCCTCTGGTGAAAATGCCTGTCCAGGAAAAAGGGAACTATTGCAAGGCTGGGATGGAAACAGGGAGGGAGGAGAATCTAATCTTAATTTCAGAATATTTAGCAGCTCGTTTTCTTGGTTCTTTAATGAAGTGCAACTAGGAATGAAAATGACAGTAGATACTAAACAGAAATTTACATTGGGGTAAGAGTTTCTAGGCTATTTGAGGTACTAAAGGCTAATACCAGCAGGATATTAGGAACAAAATTTTTGCTTGTCACATAGTCAATAAAATATCAAGGATATTTTAATAGAAAGTTTGCAAGTAAATTAAAAAAAAAATATTCCATGCTCAGGAATACTCACACGTCAGTATAATTTCATTTGTAAATTAATAGGAATCTCTTACATTCAAAATATATGTTACTTTTTATTCACACATCACGATAGTGATGTGTGAATTTAAAGATGAATTTAATGATTATTTGGTCAAGTGAGAAGAAAACAGCTAATTACGTGTCATGTTAGAGCTGAACCAACATATGCACAAAGCAACAGGAGGGATTCTTTTAACTTGATTTCCAGTGAGCCACTGGACCAGATGCTGCTCTATGGCTCAGTTGTCCTCTCTCCTGATGCAAATGACAGAACTGGTATTCTACATGGCAAAACCAGAAGAAACCTGCAAGTGGAATGACACTGGGTAGGGGAGTTCTCTCCAGCTTTGGTGTTTTCAAATGAGATTTCCAAAGTGTACCTGAATTAAGAGAGTAATCAGAAAGCACCTTGCCCAGCAAACACTTGCAGGAGTTGCTTGGTAGGGATTGCATCTCTTGCACTTGGAGGTGTTTGGCTGGCACAGAAAGTAACCCAGGTTCCTTTTGCAGACAGTTCCTGGTGTGCTGTCTCAACCTCTCTTTAAAGAGAGCTAGTCCCCTATAGCAGAAAGTGTAGCACTGGATTTCTGTGCAGACATCCTACAATTATATAGGAAATTAATTTTTATTGCAGGAATATTCAGGTCTCGCAGCATTGTTTTGACATGGAGCCAGATCTTAGAGAGTCCAAAAACAACAGGTGGATAGAAGTGCATGGAAAACGAAAAGAACTAGAGGTAAGTGACTGCTTTGTTCTCAGTCTTATGCACAAGCATTCTTGTGTTACTGGGTAGTCTCCAACAACAAAGTCTGATTAGCACATGTTAAACTGATTATGTGAAAGATCCAATATATACCAAATATATATATATGTAAACCTAGCTGAAATAATTAATTCTCTGCTTCCTGTTAATTTCTCTATGGCAGCAGCATTTTCATTTATTGGCAAAGTAATGACACAAAGTCAACTTTGCTTTTTTGTCATCCTTTTTCCTTCAATGGAAAAATGATGTGTGATTTATAGCAGAAGTATGACAAATGTTACTCTTAATCACTTGAGCCACATGTTACCCGATCTCTTTTAAAGGAAGAATAGATTTCAACTGTTAAAGGTTTTATTTCCAAGAAGAACAACATTTAAAGCAAATCTGGGAAGACTGAAAAAGCACATTAAATTATAATTAGATGTCAAAAGACTTTCAAAGGCTCCTGTCATCTTCTTGTTGCTCATTTGTAAAGAAGAACTAGTAACTGACAAAAAGGGACTAAGTCATTACTATGACTTCAGTCTGCTTCTGAAACATCATTGCAGGTCATTTGTGTAATGATGTCCAAAAGAAACTAAAAATTGCTCCACTGTGCTGGTACTAGAAACCTAGAATTAATGTTTTATTGTTTCATGCACCATTACACTACAAAAGAATTATTTTATGTGGAAAAAAATAAAGAATTAAGCAATCTTAATTCTATTTTCTTACATGGAGCACAAGTTTGTGGGGCATGATTTCGCAGAATCACACAGAATCACAGAATGGGTCAAGTTGGAAGAGACCACAGTGGGTTATCTGGTCCAATCTCCCCGCTCAAGCAGGGTCATCCCAGAGCACATGGCACAGAACCTAGAGCATGCCCCTGTCTTCCCCCTACCCCTCAGTACATCTAGTCAGAAATGTGTGTTTTCCACATGGAATAAATAATTTTTTAAATTATTTAGATAAGAAACAAAATATACAATATTTTGCTTTGGTGCTACTGCAATCAGGACTGATCAGATTTCTTAAAACCTAGAGGGTTTGCTCCTGCAAAGAACAAGTGCTCATGTTTTACTGAATAAAACAACTCTTCCTTGAAACGGAAAGATTTGGAGGCAAATTTTCTATTAGCACCTTGCAGTTGACCAAACAGCACTATTTTCACCCAGAGTCCTTTTCAAAGGAAGAAAACACCATGCTCAGGGGCTTTACTGCCACAGCCTTAACACCTCTTCTTGGCAGGGTAAACTTGCTATACGGTTTAGACCACAATCTGTCCATTACAAATTACATTCAAGCTCCTTTTTCATCTCCTTTACTGGTAATTTAGGGGTTTACGTTTATGAAGTGCACATAATACACATCTTCAATATTAAATGAGCACAGCGCTGGTTAATTTTTTTGTACATGCATGAAAGCAATAAACAACACATAAGAGTAATGTATAATTTAGATCTAGAACCTAATGGTGAATTAGGTAATGATAAGTACCAATATTTTACATATGCTATGGAAAGTCAGGCTGACCTTGAACAGGATTTTTGTTTTCATACATTTATTATAAAATCGTTCATATTACCAAAGAGTACAAAGAATAATTCAACAGTAGATTATAAGATAGGCTAAGAGAAAATATTTTTCCAGATGGATGGTGCATTTTCTGTGGTTGTGTCTTTAACTCCTGCAAAAATAATAGGTCAAATAATTGCATTGAAGTAGCTGAAATCAAGTCCTTCCTATCACGGACATGCCACAAGGCAGGTTTCCTAGACAGTAGGTGCAGAAGTAGTGCTGCGGAACATGGGAGAGTTCATCAGATCTGTTCTCTGCTGTTTTGGTCTGAGCTCACACACACATTCCCAGCCCTGGAGGTAGCAAGGGCTGAGCACCGTAAGCGCTTTCCGTTAAGGAGTTTGGGTATGGTAATGCTAAAGAATTTAGCAGTATTGACACAGACCAATCCACTCGGCTATAGTCCTAGAGAACAGTCCCAAAGCAGTGTTTTGCTGGTTTAGTCACAGCCTAAGCAAACAGTAATAGCTGTCTTTCTAAAAGTCTAGTGTCAGGACAAAGATGAATAAATGGTACTGGATAATTTTTATTTACATCATA
The DNA here is from genome assembly GCA_013398175.1 of Climacteris rufus. Classification (NCBI taxonomy): domain Eukaryota; kingdom Metazoa; phylum Chordata; class Aves; order Passeriformes; family Climacteridae; genus Climacteris; species Climacteris rufus. The sequence goes on along the minus strand of VZRZ01004078.1, from coordinate 33,652 downwards.
GTAGACAAAAATTAATGAGACTTTATATTTGCACATTTCTGACTAGAGTAGGCCACAGAATATTGTGACCATTCTTCTGAATTTAGTGAGTCTGTGTGAAAATATAAAAATGCAGCTTCACCTTGAGTCCTGTGTGCAGTTTTGGGCACCACAATACAAAAAAAAAAATTAAGATATTAGAGAGTGTCCAGAGGAGGGGCAGAAGGATGATGAAGGGTCTGGAGGGGAAGCCGTGTGAGGAGTGACTGAGGTCTCTTGGTCTGTTCAGCCTGGAGGCATTGCAGTCAAAAATTTCCTCATGAGGGCAAGAGGAGGAGCAGGCTCTGATCTCTTCTCTCTCATGACTAGTGACAGGACCTGAGGGAGTGGTCTGAACCTGAATCAGGGGAGGTTTAGATGGGATATCAGGAAAAGGTTCTTCCCCCAGGGTGGTCGGGCACTGGAAAAGGCTCCCCAGGGAAGGGTTCACAGCACCAAGCCTGACAGAGTTCAAGAAGCATTTGAACAATGCTCTCAGGCACATGATGGGATTGTTGGGGATGTCCAGTGCAGGGCCAAGAGCTGGACTGGGTGATACTGATGGGTCTCTTCCAGCTCAGTTTTTTCTGGGGTTCTGTGGTTCTATGGACCCCTGCTAAAGACAGCCTACTCGTGAAAGCCCACACACTGTGCCACTGTGTTGAAAAAAACTTTTTTTGCTCTTATGCATGAATTACTCTGTAACTGAAAATAATCAATTGAGAAAATACAGAAAATAGATCTTAGAAATTCACAGAACTGGCCAGGGTTTTTGCTTAGCATAGGTGGCTATTGATAGCCAATGAAGTTTTGTAGATGAAAACCAAAACAAAATTATGAAAACCAAAACCAAAACAATTATTGGCCAGACAACTGAGGTATAGATTCAAACAGATCATCCTTGAAAATGAAAAACAATAGTATTCAAATGATCAGCTTTCATTAGCCAGCAACTTGCAAGCAGAAAGTAATGTTGGCTACCATTGGCTACAATAATCATCTCTCAGGGGATTTTGGTCTTAGAGGTGAATTTTCTTTTTACCACTGTGTTTAAAAATACAAAAAATTTTATTTCAAAATGATTCTTCAGACGAGTAACAACATTCTGGGGGACAAAAGCACTCATCCTTACAGCCATAAACTCATCAATTATCAAGTAAAGGAGAAAAAAATTAGTTGCCTCCCTGAGGTCTGATGCCAATAACTGAGGCTTGGGCAGCATTAAGGAGTCTTGGAAAATCATGTCCTTAGTCTTGGGAGATTTTCTGTAGGCACAACTGTGAATCTCAGAGTACTGAAGCCTTATGCTACTGTAAGCAGCAGTTGTTTTCAGAAGTATTATGTAATGGTATTACTGTAAACAGTAGAAATGTGCTATGATTTCCCCTTTCTTTTTTAGATGCCCCCAAACTACTTTTGAAATATAAGCACAGAAGGGGACTTTGGGATAATGTTCCAGGGCTGAAACAACTCAGACTTTGCCAAGTGCTCTACAGCCAATTCCAGTGACAAATAGAACAGATCCTGCAAACTACCTCACACATACAATACTTTCGAATTACTGGTGGTGCTTACTTGCAGAGGTGAAAGATGCATTTTTCATCTAACCCTTAAGGACATAACTGCATTAGTCACTCCTGCTCTAATCCAATCAGTGGCACCATTTCTCTCATGGGTAAATGGTCATGTAATGCCACTCTCTATCATTATAAACAGGACTTATGAAAGTTCAGAATTCCTGTTTCTTTAGTAACTTGCTTTTCTGAGCCTTGGGAAGCTTAAGAAAGAAGTGCATGTCAGGCATGGAAAGATGTTCAGAGGGAGATATTTTATCTTAATTTCAATTCCTAAGTGTTTGTTTTAAAGATTCATAAAAGGCATAGAAACCGCCAACTGTGATTAAAATGCCAGAGCATGTGTACAAATAACTTGACAACTAAAACTGGGTGATATGTATTTTGGGCTGATTTCTCAAAATTCACTCCCACTTTTCATCTCAATTTCATGCAAGCATCTCCTTTGTTTGTTTACCTTCTGTTTATATAGAAGATCAAAGCAGTCCAGGTTCAGTACTTGATGCATGAAAAACTATATTTATATGTATAGATGTGCATATTTATATAAGAACCCAAAAAACATGTGTATGTTTTATATACCTATATATATAAAAGTTAAGTATATGGGAGATAGTGGGCTTTTATTACCTACAGGAACACATGTAGTATGAAATATTCTGAACCACTGTACCTGCCAGGTGTTGCCAACTCTCACCCAAATCTGTCAAAATATCCTCTAGAAATATTGTAGAAGAGAAAAATGGCATGGAGAAGCCATCAAGGGGGAAATCTTATACAGAAACTGAAAACCTAAGTATAGTGGGGTTTGATAAGTGTGTATATATATATATACACACATAAATATATATCTATATACGTATGCATAGACCTATGTATTCTGATAGGTAATGGATCTCTCTTAATAATTACTTTGAAAAATACAACTAAAAAAGTTTGAATCCACACCTACTTCTGCAAAACCTCTTGTTTTACATAATAGTGTAACAACACCTGTATTAATTCCAATAAGTTTAATAATTTTCCATTATTTTCTATATAACATACTGGGAAATTTCATTATATATATAAGCAATTTTTGAAAAGGTATATTTAAGTGTCCTAGTTTGAAAACAAACCAGCAGAGGAATTAACCCCACACAAATCTATTGTGAGAGATTCCAAGTCAGAACTACAATTTAATAGGAAAAATTAAAATAGAGGCAATAATACAGAAACTGACAAAGTCAGAATACAACCTGCCATCCTGTTGGTCAGGGTGGTGGTAGCAGTCCAGTTAAATGGTGGCTGCAGTCCTGTTGGAGTGATGGATGTGGTCTTTTTGAAGTGGTGATCCTGAAGAAAAGTCTGGTCTGTCTCTGGAGGTCCAGTGGTTCTCGAGCTCTTCTCCTCTGGGAATCCAATAGAAGTAGTGCCCCGTAGAGTTCCAAGCCTCAGCTTACATACAGGTAGGGACATTCAGTTCCTCCCCTCAGGATGGGGCATCTCACAATGGGACAATGTAATTCTAAGAGTCATTCCAGGAGACCTTGATGGCACGTTAGCAGAGATGGCCCCCCACAGGGGGAGGGGGGGGGAGCTTCTCCGGAGTGTGTTATCATGGCAGAGTCACAGAGAGGATAAAGAACACTGCCCCACCTTATCTTAACAGCTTATGGAGATGGTAATAGAATACATACCTTTGGTTACACCTTCCATGTAACCCAAGAAAATAAATGTCCTAGTTTAAAAGGACAGGTGTCTGCCAAGGAAGGTGGAAACCTCTCTGGAGTGGAGAAATATGACCTGCAAGTTTTTAGAACCTTGAAATTACAGGCTTTTCAGGCAAAGATATGGGTAAAGGAATAACAGTTATTTACCAGGAGATATATATATAACCAGATAAACAGCAACAACAGCAATAAAAACCAGAAATCCAATAATGACCGTCCTACACCCGTTAAGCAATTTCCCCTTTGGTGTAGTTATGAGCACAACTGGCAGAGGGCGCTGTCGGCCATGTTGAGGCACAGCGGCTGCAGTGACTCCCCGCGGCTGCAGGGGGCGCTGTGGGCTTAGGCAGCTTCAGAGGGCGTCGGTGCTGAGCCCTGAGCCTCCCCGGGAGGGAATGGCGGCCTCAGTGAGGGAGAGAAGGTGGAGTGGGGGTGGTTTTTTGGGTTTCCCCTGTCTCTCGTGTCCTGTGTGGTATCCCGGCGGTGGCAGTAGCTGAGATCGCAGATAGCAGCCCGGAGGTGCTCCATCCAGGCAAAGAGAGGAGGTGGGGGGCCCTGGTTTCCCCAAGACACCCAAGAGATGGTGAGGATCTCTCCCCTGCTGAGGGCGGGTGTTGGAAAGTCCTAGTCCACAGGACACTCTTGCAAGTGATGGCTTACTGGTGGTAAGGGGAAACATCAAGATGTTCAGCAGTAGCAGTGAGTTCTCTGGGTAGAAAGCAGTTCAGCTCCAAACCCCACATCTGTCTCTCCTCCAAAGCCTGGCAAAGACTCCTCCCCTCAGCCAAGAAGCTGCCGAAAACCACACTGTTCCCTGCTCTCCCATGCAGAGCTGTTTCAAAACTATGCCAAGGTTCTGGCTGCATCTTTTGTCTTCTTAAGTGTCGGCCATTTATTTTCCTGCAACCCTACTCCCCCCGACAGGTCTCCCTGTCAGGTAACATATAGGAGAGAAGTTCCTTAAAAAAACCCCCTCAAACTCACAACATTATATAAGCAATTTAATGTTATACATAAAATAATGGAAAATTATTGAATTTACATATTCAATTGTTTTTCACCTCAAAATATTGAATCAATAGATGTTCATTCCACAAGAATGACTCTGAGTCTAATTCTTATATTTTCTGTTTTTTCTTTTTGCTTTGTAGTTTTATTGTCATGTATAAAGTGAAATAATTAGATCTTCAGAATGTTATGCACCATATTTCACTAATACACCCTATGATCCAATTATATGGAAAACTATATGTTTCACAGACCATTATAACACTGATCACAGAAAATTTGACCCCATTCTTCCTGAAACCACTCTTCATAAACATGGAACTGCTTATGCTTTACAGACACAAATGTGTAGAGGAAGAGAAATTAGTAACTGTGGTAACCAAAGTTTCCTTCATATTGTAGTGTCTCTAATAGAATTTGCAGACTCCACCAGTCAGAGAACCGAAGCAACAACATAGGATGTAACCTATCAATTTCAGCTTTGATAGAAATGAACTATTAATGAATGGTTAAAGGAGATTATTTTGAGGTCACTTCCTTGGAATAAAATAGCATGTATTACATAAAATGATACAATTCCATGTATGCTATAATTTAATAACATCTGTGACAGATCTTCTCAAAGATGGAAAAAAATAATATATTAGTATATTTGGTTCAATTTCTTTTGAATAGTCTTACAAGGAACAATTTTGTTCTTTAAACTGGAAATTTCTCTAAACAGCAAATTTTTCTTCATCATCCATTTTCCTTAAGAAAACAATCTCATTTTGTCTGCCTTTTGCATAGAAAGAAATAGAACATAACTAACCTCAAATTACACTTATATTCTCAAATGCATTCGTAGAGGCTAGTCATGTTTCATAACATATGTGACCTACAAGTGAGGGAAAAAGTATTTTTATATGAAATTAAGATGTATTTGCCTTAATTCTGATGGCTGATTTCAGTGAAAATAAACCTTACTATATTTATTTGCTACCTGAATATATTATCCAACGTATTTATTTTAGAAGTTAGAATACAAAGAGAATAGAGGATCTCCAGGTTTTGCAAAGCCTTTGATCAGCTACTCATCCCTAAATTAATTAACCTCACTTTTTTTTAAAGAAAATACCTATCTGTCTGCCTGCTAAACGTTTATTTCATTAGTGCCTGTAAAAGAATTGAACCAAAATGGTATCTACAGTGCTAATGAGTTTATTTGTACAATTCAGGAGTTCAAACACAACATTTCAGAAAACGCTCTTTTGTGTGACTGGAAATGTTAAGAAATCTTTATTCCTGTCAGTTCGCAGTAAGGAAACAAAACATGAGCAAAGCTATAAACCTGTTCAATTTGTATTTTGTGCAATAGCCATGGTCAAATCTCTAATGCTTTTTTATGCATCGTTAGTAAGTCATTAACCAGGTAGGACAAAAACACAGGTAAAAACTCTTTGTATGTTCCTGTTCTACTCTTTCTGGTGCTGTCATTGCCATCAGTAATTCCACAAAAACTGTAGTCCTGATTTGAAAGGGTTCACATTCTCTGAATTTTCTGCCCAGCAGTATCCACTTTTCAACTAAATAATGTACTAAAAGTAGAAACATATCCTGAAAACCCTAGGTATAATTGAATATTATTTTAAGTTTTTGTTTTTCTTCTCAGTTATAGTGCAATAACATTAAAAAATTCCTTTCAATTTCATTATGCATTTCATCTGTTTAAATGTGTTTAAGATAACCTTGCTATTATGTTATGCAGTATTTTTTGGCTCTGCGAGTAAGTGACATTACAGGGAATAACAGCTAAAGTTAAAGTATACTGAAAAGAGAATTATAACAGTGGAAATGATTTCACACCCCTTCTTTGCTAACCCCATATACTTGTATTTGCTTCATTTCTTGGAGGTGTAAAACTGAAAAGTTGATTTGATTGCCTTTGCTATCCAAAATGGAAGTAAAATGAAAAGCCTATATAGCCATTAAAAAAAAATTATTGATATTCTTATAGTTAATCTGAAATCAATGGATCATTTGAAAAAGTGATCCCCCCAACTTTGCCTATTGTCCTTAGGGACATGAGATAACATACAGTTGAAGTAGTGTGTTTATAATGTTGTTGTATTTTTTTAGTATTATAAAAATCCCTGACAAGTTTTAGTACATAATTTGGGTAACTTTTTAAGAATTTCCTAAAAATTAATTTTTATTATTGGATACAGATTTTAATGAATGCAGGAATTCAGGAGATAAAGAACTATGATACTTCATTACAAAGTATACCTGAAATTTTACATTTCAGGGAAGTTTGAATTTTATGTGTCTTGCTAGAAAAAGTAAAATACAGAAAGAACAAAATACAGTTTCCCTAATCAGAAAGTGACAGTTATTAAGGCTTTTTATTCCCGGAACACATTAGATTATTCTCCCTTTTCTTTCTGAAATATTGAGCTTGATAGGCCAGATTGTTGCAAAGAAAATTGATACAACATACAAAAATAAGTGGACTTTCTTTTTGAGGTAGTTCATAGCATCTTAATGAATTTCATTATTTTCATCATTTATTTCTGGGTTAATTATTGCATATTTTCATTTATATACCCCTTTTTTTCTGCCCTGTGTAATAATATGGAATTCTAGCTTAGTGTTAAAACTTTCTAACAAAAGCTTTTTCCAAGATTAGTTTTATTTCTTCCATTTTTGGAGGGGGAGAGAGGTGAAATTAGCATATGATATGCAATTCTTTTCCAATAGTCCTATTGATTTTGCCATATATTTCATCTTCTTCAGATAACTTTAGGGAATTTTGTCCTTGATTTGTGTGTGTCCTGGTTTAAAAGGACAGGTGTCTGCCAAGGAAAACAGGAACTTCTCTGGAGTGCAGAAATATGACCCTCTCCCTCCAAATTGTTATAACTTTGAAATAATGGGCCTTTCAGGCAAAGATATGGGTAAAGAAATAACAGTTCTTTACTAGGATATATATAACCAGATAACCAAACAGCAACAACACAAAACCAGAAACTCAATAAGAGCTCTTCTTCACCCGTTGAGGAATTTCCCCTTTGGTGTAGTTACGAGCACAACTGGCAGGGTGTGCAGTCGGTCCCTGTTGAGGCAGAGCGGCTGCAGTGACTCCTCGCAGCTTCAGGGGCTCTGTTGGCTCAGGTGGCTTCAGCAGGGCACAGGTGCTGAGCCTTGAGCCTCCCCGGGGAGGAATGGTGGCCTCAGTGAGGGAGAGAAGATGGAGGGGGGCAGGCTTGGGTTTCCCCTGGCTCCCATGTGTCCCATGTGGTATCCTGGCAAAGGCAGCAGCTGAGGTTCCAGTCAGACACGAGGAGGTGCTCCCTTTGGGGAGAGGGAGGAGGTGGGGGCCCTGGTTTCCCCAAGACACCCAAGCAAATGGTGAGGATCTCTCCCCTGGTGAGGTCAGGTGTTGGAAAGTCCTGGTCCAAGGGCCACTCTTGCAAGTGACGGCTTACCAGAGGTAAAGGGAAGCAGCAAGGAGATGTTCAGCAGTAGCAGTGAGTTCTCTGGGCAGAAAGCAGTTCAGCTCCAAACCCCACATCTGTCTCTCCTCCAAAGCAGGGCAAAGACTGCCCATCCCCAGACAAGAAACTGCTGAGAACCACACCACTCCCAACCATTTCAGACTGCAATAAAATGCAATGGGAATGCAACAGGATCGTTAGATACCACATGTGAAACACTTTTAATCATTTGGCAGTTGGACTAATGAATGTATAAATAACTGATTACTTAACTGATTTCAGTTGAAAGTGTGGTGATCAAACAAAAAAACAGTGCTGAAGAGGTATGAAATGATAGGTAAATGTAATAGGTACACTTGATCCCAGGCTGTATTTCGGTTCAGTCTAAGGAGCAACAGGTTTCATGTTCTGTGATGACCCTGATACGTGGATAGAACTCCACAACTCTGTAAATTGTAAAGCAGGTGGGGATGTGTGGGGTTAACTTTCCAAAGCACGTGCACTGTTCGCTGCACTTGTCTAGCTATATATCAGGTTACAGGTTACATATTCAATAGGTTACACAATATGCCTATACATATTCATAACCTATCTCCTCTTCATATTATAATGAGTTCAAAAGTAATTTGCATTAATCTGTGCATGCCCATTGCCTCTCCTGGTGGTCGTGGGCAAGGGTCTTCAGATGAAGAAAGAAGTCTTCCTCTAGGTTGAACTTTTTACCTTGCTTCTTTGCACAAGCTCCCTGAGTCTCTGGCTTGAGTCTGAGTCTCAAGGCTGGTTTGGGCTGGTTTCAGGGTCCAAAAGCAGGACCTTTGGTCATGGTTGCTTCGCTTTATCAATGGTCCTGCATCCTCCTGTTTTGCTTGGCAAGCAAGGTAAGTATTGAGCAAGCCATATACATTGTTTTAATAACTAATTCCTACTATGCATGCTTTTAACCCTTTTCTTCCCTGTATCAACCCTGTGAGCAGAAAAGCTCCTGACACATGTACATGATACTGAAAGTACCTCAGAAAAACCTTTTGAAAAGTTAGTTCAAAGTAAAACAAAGTACAGAAAAAGATACCAGAGTTAAGACAAAGAAATAGGTCTTGTCTAAGCTATTGACTGGCAGTCAGCTATTTCACTATATAAGCGTTCTGATCAGGATGGTCCCAATCTACAGTCACCCTAAACTGAAGCTGGACTGCATGTCAGACAACTCTTCCCCTGGAGCAGAGATTCCTGTCAAGGTCTGAGAGCACTTACTGAGACAAAGAAATCCTTCCTTGCCCAGGGTGGAGAGGTCCTTTACTCATGACAGATCCTCAGAATGCGGATGCTAATTAACACTGATGAAACATTACCCATTCATTTAGCTGCTCAATATTAATAATTATAAACCTTTGATAAACCATTGTCCAAGACTAAGACAGGACCTGGGTGCACCTAAGATCCATAAGGAGTTTAGAAAACAAGGGGGTCCACTCTGAAACTTGTGCCTCAATGGCAGGGTTTTCTTTACCTTTGCATCTCTAGTCTCTGTGGCAATCACCCTAAACTCAGTTTTCCTTTGTGTGTTTCTTCCATACAGTAATTAATAAGGTGAACCTTGACATCAAACTTATTGTAAATCACTGTTAAACTCCATAGAAATTACTGAACTCTGACAAATTATTATTGTACTCAATAGAACATATTACTGCTTATGTCTTTTGAGTGAGGGGCAATACACTTGTCTGCAACAGTAAATACATTGTCATAAAATTAGAGTCAATTTAAATGTGACACCTGTGAATATTTAGGCAACATAAATTTCTTTCTGTCTGTATAAATTCCAAGGAGGGAGGAGCATAACAAGAAAACAATACCAGTGGAGGAATATTTTTGAAAAACAGCTATAGATAAGAGTATACAGAGATAACAGACAGAAAACACAACTGAAGTTTTGTCAATGTTCAGGTAGCACTAGGAAAAAAAGAAATTTGGTTTTCAATTTACTACCTCCCTCATCTACTAAAGGCAGTGAATTTTTACTCTTTTCTTATAGCATTGCCTTTCTATCTTCCAGTAGACACTAAGAACTCAGAGGAAACAGGCTTATGGTAATCTCTTCCATAATTCTTATTTACCTAAAATAATTGCATTTATTTGAGATAATAAGTCTATCCGGATGCATAAGGTTCCCCACAACAATTGCTTGAATGTGAACATCAAAAACCCAGGTGCTGGAGTCTCCAGTATTGAACTTCTGAATTTCTGATATAACAATCTGAACAACAAAGAGGAAACATTTGAATAGAATTTTTTTTTATAAAAGGTGTTTCTCCGGCTTACAAATGACTTTTTAATTAGCAACTTTAAGTCAAAGAATCATAGAATGGTTTGGTTTGAAAGGGACCTTAAAGATCTAGTTCCCACCTCCCTGACATGGGCAGGGATACCTTCCACTAGACCTTCCAGTAGATTGCTCAGAGCCCAATCCAACCTGGCCATGAACACTTCCAGGGGTGGGGCATCCACAACTTCTCTGGGATATCTCTTCCAGTCCCTCACCATTCATTTTAAGTAATGGTTTTGTCCAAGTACCCTTTGAATGGAATATTAATATTTTATAACTTTGACCCAGAAATATACCACAGTTGCATGAATGTTAAATTTCTTACAAATACTTTCCCTTTGTGGAATTCAGTGATACACCTGGCTCTAGGTGTGATCCTCATTTTCAAAGTATTTGATTACTCAAGTAACTGCCCTCCTGAGAACGGTGTGTGTTTTGGCTTGTGTCAGACTGGATAGCAATAGAATTTTTCATCAGATTAAGCCTAAAACACTGCACTGCAAAGGAAAAAGATTTATTACTAACTCTCTCTGGAACATTGAAGACTTAAGGGACTAAACAAGGTCTTAGTCATCCTGGTAAATTTGAAATCATTATTAATGGAGAGATGTAGCAGCACACTTGGCAGAAGCTGCTGCTTTTGGGCTTCAGGTTTTGGTGGGAAGAAAGCCAAGGCAAAGCTTTTGGCCTTCTTCCTCCAATATCTGAACCCTCTACCTGAGCTGTGGTAAAATCCCATATTTCTCTTGTATTACCTGCATCCATACTTCAGATCCCATATATGGCTATGCCCTGGAAAGTTCCCCTCCACTGGTCACTTTGAACTACGTGGTTTCCCATTGGGTGTTTCCTGGTCCCACTTCTCTTTAAAAGAGCTCTGCAGGCCTTCCTCCCTGCTCTTTCTTCTGCGTTACTCCAGCCACCTGGATATCTCTGGACCCTCAGAACGCAACACTGGACTCACAATAAACAGCTGTTATCCCAGGGAAGAGCCCTCTGTCTAAGCCTTTTATTCTCGTCGGCGCAAGTACACCACGCCTGGGGAAACTCTCGTCCTAGAGGAGCCAGCAAAAACAGGTTATCTGTGGTAGCTAGAACTCTGTCCTTTGGGAGAGTTGTAGAACCTTTGCAAATCATCCCGGCAGGGATTCCGCTCGCATAAAGGCGCTGTCACTACCTCGAGACCATCCGGGTAAAGCACCCTTTAGAGAGACAAGGTCCTTAATAATCCTCATGGTGCTGCTATATGCTAGACCTACATATATATTTTCCACAAAAGTATTACCTGTATTTGGCATTGAACATGAAGGGGAAAAATATTTTTAACACCATATTTGACAGTTTAAATCATAAGCTAAAGACTTGTTATTTTAAGTTGTATATAATAAAAGTATTTTATATTACAGGGCTTGCAGAATATATAAAAACTAAAATATAATACTAAATTAGAAAGCTACATGTTTCAGTGTTATTGCTAACATTCTTTAATAAAGATACCACAAGCAATGTGTGCAATAGGGTGGTGCTAAGGGAATCCCAAAGTGGGATTGTGAAAAGAAAGACTTAACTGACACATCTAACACTTTGGCATTGCATCACTTGTACAGATTATTTCAAAAGTGCATTTATCAGTTCATTTATGTTGCAGGAAAGGTGTTTCAATTAAACTGAGTTAATAGATAAATTAGAGTGTCTCCCAAGAAAGCTGTACTTCCAGCACTTTGTATCTGGTAAAATTTCTTCATGTATATAAGCTCAAAGATACAGAAGTGCAATAAGCTTCCCCAGGATAAGATCCATAACTCCCAATATGTTCACTGCCCTCCACAGATGCAGCTCTCATTACACTGCACCATAAAGGCTTAATTTGCAATAAATGTTAAGCCCGAATGATTCCAAGAGATCAGCCCAGCTGCAAGGAAGAGCTGGAGTTTCACAGATGAACCAGAACTAAATGCAGACCAAGGGACTTTACACCCTCTCCAGGAAGACCCAAAAAGATATATCTGAAGAGACATCCAGCACTGACATTACAGCCTGCTCTGTTTTGGTAACTATAACAAGCATGTGATATAGATAAGTTTTTGGTTTTTTTTACTATGGAATATGATCTGTTAGGAATTGAAGTCAAATTAGCAAGTTTGCTAGCATAGCCTTGCAGGCAGCAGATTTAGAGAAAAATAAAGAGCAAATAAGTATGGAAAACAATGTTGTTTTTCTCTTTAATCAAACATTAGAAAATGGACAATTGCAATGAAGCCACAGAGAAGTATGGATTATTTGTCTTTTACTCTATTTAGGTAGTCAAGGGACTAGTCTTACACAGCTTCCAGGCAACAGATTCACTGGTTATTTTGTTTTGCTTGGAGATTACTGAATTGTGTCCTCCTTCTTTTGAGCATTGGTAATGCCCTTGAGTCCCAAAAAACCTGCCATGTCAAAAATCTAGCTTCCTTTTTTTTTTTTTTTACTATTGGAAACTACATTGAATTAATGGAGGCAGTCTGGGGAAACGTGCTTTTTGTTTGTAACAACCAACTGACTATGTGAACTGTTGTCATCCTGTTGGAGAGCACTGAAATTTTAAGTACCTAAAGTATTAGTATAGTTGGTGGATGGAATTTATTTAGAGGCTCATATTTGAATATTTGAGATTGATAGTAACTCACATATGTCCAAATGTCAGTCACTTGTAAAAAAACCAAATCAGGGAATTCCACTTATTAAGCATTATCTTTAGATTTTTATATGGCTGTTCATAAACTTAAAAATCAGGCCCAAAATTTGTTTACCAGTGTTTTTAAAAATACAGCCATGGACACACAACTTTCTACAAATTATTGTTCATGCTTTGGAATGTAGCTGTAATAATGAAGAAACTCAGACCCAGGTTGATGGTGACACAGATATGTGTCAAGCCAAGGAGTTCAAAGCACTTGTTAATTTTCACATTGAAGAATAGCAGAGGCCAAGAGAAGTCATGTATAGAAAATAAATTAGGAGTTAGGCACACAAGTCAGCTCTCCTGACTCCAAATCCTGTGTTTAACAACTGTGTTCTCCCTCTCCCTAGTCCCCTGAATGTTTAAATTCTTTGCACCAAACCACCTGAAAGAAATCCTGTCTGCATTGAAATGCAGCTGAACTCAGACAGAATAAGAAAACATCCACTATGATATGTTTCAGAGACTCAGCCCTCTGACACATGAATTAAAAATAACCCTTACCAGCACTTTTATTGCTGTGATTTCTTCTCTTGGCACTGTGAATGGATACAAATTCTGCTTAATTACCTCGGGGTGGGGTGGGGGATGAGGGGAGGAGGGGGTTTCACTTGATGTCTTGACTTCAATGTACTAAAATAAGCACCTGAACTTTGTCTAGTAGGTCCATTATCATGTTAGTCAGCTTTTGTGAAAAGCAGTTGGGCATCTGTACTTAGAAAATGAGAACCTCATGTCTGCATTTGGAACAGAATTTGAGGAAATACTGAGGAAAGTGAAACTGTGCCATTCAGAAACCTCCAGGTACAAATGGAGCCTCTGCAAACTGAAGAGCAGCCTCAGGTTCATGACCCACATATCCCAAAGCTGATAATAGTGGCCACTCCCCTTTGCCCAGGCAGCTTTGGTACGCTGCTCATAAAAGTGGTTTTGAAGGTGGTAAAAGCTACCTATTAATTTAGGTTGCATGGGATAGTGGGATATAGCCTAGAAAATTTTACCTTTTTTCTGGTTACCAAAATGGGTCAGGCCCTTCAAGGACTTCTACCTCCCTATCCTGTACTATTCTCTCTTTTTTTTTTTTTACATTACTTGCACCATTTCTTTGTTTTACTCATTAGAAGTATTTGACCTCCTCTCTTGTAGAGCTATACAGCTTCTAAAATGTTCTTAGTTTTCTAGGCTCAGGTATTTCACCCAGATCTTCTCACTTTCTAGACTATACTTACCACTTGCTTCATATCTATTAAAGATTTATCTTTAAATGAGTTAATATTTTATCAGCATATATATAACAGTAAATATAGGAAAGAAAAAAGGACTACATTTTAAAAATATGGATTCTGATCTCCTAGAATTCATTTTTATTGCATTAAGTGTAATATACTGGTGTTTTGCTGGTTAGCTCTCACTCTATACAATTCTTGCTAATTGTAAAAGAAAAATTGTTAATTTTTAGCTCTCTTAGATGATTAAGTGTTTTTGTAACCTCCCCTTCTTTTTTTTCTAAGTTATTTTCTTACTTTATTTATTTATTTTTACACAGAGCAAATCCCAAGAACATTTTATTGAAAGCATCTCCCCATTTGTGTCTCATGAGCTGTGAAATATGGTTTAGATAAAAGGAAGAAAATAAATAGTTTTCATTTATAATCCACAGAAAATGGTTTGTTCCGCTCTGGTAACCAGAAAATCTAAAAAATACTCTAAAAAATTCTGTGTTCTTTTTAATAACAATAGTCAGAGAAGAGGATGGCTGAGTTTGTTTAACCTTGCTGTTATGCATGAAGTCAATTCCCATTAAAGCTTTAATGTTACAGGCACTTAACACTTAAAAGTTGTCTTACCTGTGGGATAAAAATGTCTGGCATCTCCTCAACATGAAACAAAGAATTAAAATTATTATAACGGTATATGAACGGTTTCTTGCTCTGTTTATTTTTCAGATTGGAAAGTAGGTACTGGTCATTCTGTAGAAAGATGCTATTATATATCAAGTCGTATCTCATCACTTCTGAAGCTTTTTCTGTCATCCACATCCTTCACACTCTCCTTTTGTAAATTCTTCATCCTCTTGTTCATGAACACTTCTTAGTGCTCGAGAATTTATATTCACACTATTCTTCTAAGGACAGAGGTAATAAGACTTACTTTACAGACCAGGAAACAAAGCAGAGAAGAATTAAATAACTTGTTAGAAATCAAGTAAGATAAATCCATTTATTGTGTTTAAGTGTGGTGTCAAATTTGCACTAGAGACTGTATGGACAACATATTAAAAACATAGATAGAAATGAGAAGTTATCCTTCATAGAGGGTTTTTAAAAACAAAAACAAAAACCAGAACAATACAAAACCAAAAACAAACACATGTAAAAACAACTTTTCCTCTTGTAATATACAAACTTTCTGAACTGGTTAGATTCTGAACTGGTTTTCCAAATCTTGGAGTCTTGAGGATGTTATTAAAATCCCGGTTTATGATTTACTGAAGGTTATTCTAGTTAAGAGTCAGGCACATTATAAAACAGAATGATTAGCAATATAAGTGGAATTGAACTTGGATCGGTTCAACAAATTCTAGTTAGATTTGCCAAGAAAATCTGTGGATAAGACCGTCTTGGGAAAACTGGCAAGTCTTTTCAATGGTTTGATATGGCTGTGGGGGGTATTGGTGGTGTTGAAGACTCTTCTTTTTATGACATTACTATGGAATTTTTTGAGCAATATGTTGTTAAAGAACAATAGAGAGCCAAAATTTTTCATCTAAGAAGGAAATAAAATTTAAAAGTCCTAACAGAAATTGTGGAAATACGCAGCACAGTAAGGAAAAGGGATTAAAATCCATGTATAGGAAAATCATTCACTTTGTCTTTGCAATATAAGATGCAGTGTCTTCTTCAGAAAGGGAAGACACAGCAATTAATCTTGATTCTGTTCTTAAAAACTACGGCAAATGGTGTGTGAGAAAATGTCTTCTCACAGTCAAAGAAGAACAAGTTGAATTTGTGCTTTCTAATTTTCTTCAAAGTATTCCCCTATTTCAAAAGATAACAAACCAAAGAGGACAAGACAGAGACAAGGCCATGTTTAACAAGAAGCATTTACCTGCTGTCAGGAAATTAGGAAAGAGTTGAATCTGATCTTCCTGATTATTTATAATTTTTATATACAGAAGAGCATTCTAAAATTAATTTCCTGGCTATTGTTGTGGAAAAAAACATAATCAAAAAAACTGCCTAAAACTGCATTGTCAGCTTAAAGTAACTGTCAGAAAGCGTAAGAAATTACAATAAGATGGTTTGAGGCAAGATAATGCAAAAATTTCAGAACTTTTCTACATGAAGAGAACCTAAAAAGCATCTTAACTCTCTGCAAATATAAGCCAGAGTTTTAAGTGACAAAAGATTGCAACAGGTAGGAATTAGTCATTAAGTAGTGTTCATGTGTGTATCCCAATCTCAGTAACATTTTTAACAGGTTGAAGCCAGTTATAATAAAAAGAAAATTGACTAAGTATTGCTTGAAAGGACATCACCTACAACAGATTTACCACATTCCTCTAGATAGTACAGCACAGCAGATATTGGTGGTTTTACTTCCTTTCAGAAGAAAAATCACAAAAGCTCCGTCAAGGTTCAAGCCCCCAAGAATGCAGACAAGTGTATAACTTTATTTTTAGCAAATAAGTATGTTCTAGCTTGCCTGAAAATGGGTGGTCTATGATTTTCAATATCCAAACGTGGGAACAAATAGTTTTATAAATATATCAATTATATGATTAATGAATCGCTAGTAAGTGTTTCTATGACATAAATAATGTCTGAACCCGTAATAAGGACCACCATTTTCATGTTCTTGTCACTGTACAAACACACAGGAATAAACTACAATAAAAAGTCTTTCCTCCAACCAGCAGTCATGCCCAAGAGACATTTATCAATACATGAAGACTACAAAGCTTTCTTCACAATCAGAAAAAATACACAGTTTACTGAAAGCTGCATTCTTTGCTCAGTGTTACTTCTCCCTGTTTTTTCATCCCATAAATGACATCTAATGGCATCAGTATATACATAAGCCTAGATTAAGAAGTAATAAAGGTTGCCTGATGTCGCAGGAAGGAAAGTGACACGACACACCTTGGTTCATGCACAACAGCCAACTTTATTGAGAGCTTGGTTGCTTATCTAGGGTTTGAGGGTCCGCGTGGTTGATCGCTGTTGGCTGAACCAGTTGCCACCTGGCCAACCAGCCAAGAGCTGCTTGCGTCCCAATGGCCTGGGCCTGCTCTCCTTACATAACCCACTGGTCAAAGAGCTTATGTAATTTCAGTTATATCTCAATTATTTCAGTTATAAAAAAGGGAGTTTTAAAATGGGATTAATTATTATTGTGAGGCCTTCAGGCCAGCTGTTGACCATCACAATATATAAGAATAGGTCACCTGTATTTAAGAAGAGAAAATCATCTCAATAGGTTGCATGTTTTGATTAAGTTGTATTTTTATAGGACTGTCATTATTGCATTTTTTATTTATAAAGTCTCAGCAATATCTATATTGACTAAGATTATAAGACAGCTGGTGAAATATGTTCTAGTGTTTTAATTTTAACATCCAATACCCACTACTCAGACAGCTGGATTACTGTCACATTTACTGGTTGAGAAGCCCATATGTGAGCATAATAAGTACTCTTAAGATAAACTAAATAAGAAACTAAGGCAAGGGACATGAAAATTTCAGTTGCTAAACCTTAAAAAAATTGGTTTCATATGGTAAATTTATTTCTTAAGGGGCTAATGCAGCATCAAATAGACTAAATGCCACAGTGTTTAAGACAGCAATCTGGTTGCTAACTGGATTATGTGCTCTTTTTACATGCAAATGAGAAAGCCTATCTTAGTAACTAGAGACTATCTGGAGTTATTTGAATAATTGATGGAGGAGATTTAACATGTTTTCCAGTTTCATGTGATTCAAAAGTATTTTCCCACTACTACACAAAACATAGACTGTTTCTTATAATATGAGAACAGATTCATATAGAAAATTACTATAGTTTAAAAATATTGCGGAAAATATTTTTTCACTAGCAATTTCAAATAATGAGTTTTCATATTTAGACTCAGATAAACAAACAACAGATGCCTGGGTTGGATTTGAAAACAATTTCATTAGAAGGTTATTAATAAGAATGAAGACAACCACTGTCACAAAACTCAGTTTTAGATGAAAGACTAACACATCACCTTCAGTTGATAATTCTATTTCCAATGACTGGCTTATTCATACCTCCATATTTCAACAAATATATGGGAAACAATGTATGTTTACATTTATAAAAGATATATTATCTAGTTTGTTACTTGATATGAAAGTTCCGTACATACTGACTGTATTTGCAGAAACTCAAGGATAGGTTTTCCAGTGACCTCCAAAACATTACAGCAGGGAATACGGGAGATAAAGCTCTCTGTTTGTACAAATATGAATATGCACAAATATAGATATGATGACTTCAGTAATAGTCTAAATAATCAGCAAATCTAACTTAAATATTACTGTAAAAGATTAGTTTTAAACAAGTTGTGTCTACTGATGGCAATACCAAAACCAAACCAGGTTTGTTGATACAATTGCTTGAAAGTCATACTCAGTGTCAGTTCAAGGTTTGTGAACTGTGTAGACAAAATTCAGTTTAGGTGGTGGAGTAGACCAAGACAGCAAGACTCAGCTGAGGTGAATGCAGGCTATTACAGCTCGAAAAGCAGGTAGTCTGGGCGAACAGAAAATTCTGGAGTGAGACAAGGGTTTCCTAAAAGCTTAGGATGAAAATTTACTTTTCTTTCCTCCCACAGACCACTTGTCCCTCTGAAGATCTTCTTTCTTCCCCCATGATTCCCACCTGTCAGTTGATGTATTTTCCTGTCAATCCCAGTGTCTGAAATAGTTTCTTATCATTGCCTCTCCTCAATACCCCCCTGTGCCCATTCACATCCCTGATGCTGGCACTGTGCAGGCAGCAGGTACACCCTCTGCCTAGCTTCCCAATTGGGACCATCAGGATCCCAGGACAAAGCACAGCCCATGTACTGTCCATATGCAACCACTCACCAAGGCCACCCATCTACGATAGTCAGAAAAAAACATAAACATACACACAGCAGTATTATGCACTTACTGAAAACATTCCTCAGACAGAATCACAGAATCCCAGAACGGGTCAGGTTGGAAGGGACCACAGTGGGTTATCTGGCTCTACTTCCCTGTTCGAGCAGGGTCATCCAGAGCACATGGCACAGGATTGCATCCAGATGGTTCTGGAATATCTGCAGTGAGGAGATCCACACTGTCTCTGGGCAATCTGTTCCAGTGCTCGGTCACTGCACAGGAAAGAAGTTCTTCCTTATGTTCAGGAACTTACTGTGCATCAGTTTCTGCCTATTGCCTCTTGTCCTATTGCTGAGCACCAGAGAACAGAGCGTGGTCCATGCTCTGACCCCTCCCTTCAGACAGTGACAAACATTGATGAGGTCCCCTCTCAGTTGTCTCTTGAACAGCCTCAGCTGATGTGTTTCTTTGTTTGTTTGTTCATTTGTTTATTTGTTTATCTGTTTATCTGATTATTTGTTTATTTGTTTATGCTAGTAGTGATGTTGGAAAAATAAATAGAAATTGTGTGACTATGGTCAAATTAGTATAAAAATGTGTGCATTTTAAATTTGTGAGTAATGCACTGTGCCTGTCTGTCTAAGTTGCTGCAAGACATATTCATGTAGTTTCTGTTCCTGAAAGGGATGGAAATATTTCCCTTCTGCTGATTTTTAATTTCTCAATAATATAACAAGACTTCTCATTCAAGGGGAAAGCAGTGTTTTACTAACTACAAATAAAATCAGGTCCTAAAAATTATACAATTACTAGATTTGATCCCTGAGAAAAACAAACAAAAGAATAATCCCCCCAAAAACCCCAGGAAGAGAACAAAAAACCTGTTGGAACAGTGCAGTAATGACCCCTTATCCTTGTACAATATTTTTGGTAATGGTTGTGAAACCAAAACCTATGGACAGAGCAATTTAACAAAACGTACTGAGGCACACTCTGATTCGAAGGATACACAAACTCATCAGCGCAGTCTCCAGCAGGGTCAAAGGAAGGTCTGACAGAGAAACCTCTCTTCTGACAATATAGTTTGATCTACGTCTCAAGGACAGAAAAAAAATGTTATTTCCATTTCCATGCTGACATACAGAAGCTTGCTAGAAGGACATTCTCATAAAAAAAAGTGCAGCAGACCATGCTATCATCCAGATCATATTTTTTTCCAGATTTCAGGGTAGGTGTAATTCATAATACAAAGTATTTTCTGGTGGGACTAGGGTGTAGAGAAGTCCAGTAGTTATAAAACCCACACAACCTTGGGAGATACTCAGTAGCTACAGCATCTCTATTTCTGAAAAAGAAGGACATTATATATTAAAAAATGCCTGAAAAATATACAAATGTATCTATGTTTTATTATTTTTGAGTGGACCCAATTAAGCCTTTAAATTGCACTAAGGAACTTGTAGCCTTTTATTTTGATTAGAAGTGTTGTTTTGATAAGAGGATTTTAACAACACATTCAGGGATAGTTTAAGTGTTTTGGTTGTTTTAAATAGTAATTGTGCCTCTCTAACCCCCAAATTAGCCTGAAGCATTTGGACAACACTCTCAAGCACATTGTGAGATTCTTGGGGATGGTCCTGTACACAGCCAGGAGTTGGACTCGATGATCCTTGTGGGTCCCTTCCAAGTCAGCATATTCTGTGATTCCGTTGTATTTACCTTTGATCATTTAAAGTTTATGGTCAGGCTAGTGTATCATTAGATTTCAATGATGGAAACAACATAGTCAATCAAAATAGTAATTTTGTCTAAAATTTAGTAGTCAGCTCAGAGTGGTAAATCAACTCTTTTGACATGTGGAAGATTTATTGGCAAAATCCTTAATCTACATTGTTCAGGTCCCATTTTCCCTTTTCCTTCTTTCTTTCTCTCTCTCTCTCCATGCTTGTTGGATAAAAATTTCATCCTGAACCTGAGAAGACTTTTGTATGAATTTTTCATCATGACATCTTTCTGCATAAAACTGGTATTTTATTTCAGTAACTGGTATTTTCCATGATAAAAATGTTTTGCTGAAAAATTCCAAGCAGCTCTGTTACTGGATTTCAGTTAACCAAATTCTCTGATTTAGAATTATGCTTATGAAATTAATCAGATCTTAACAACAAATGTGCAGATGAAGTGGCAGCACTGGGTGAACAATTCAGGGCACAGAGAGAGTGTGGATTAATTCAGTTCTTAATTGTTAGTAAATTATTCACAAAGTGGTTTAGAGGTTGGGTTTAGAGATGGTTTTTTTCATTATTGAGAACTATGCAGCAGTTGAGTCATTGGAGATAACAGTTTGCCCTATAGTTTTCTTTCAAGATATTGGTATTGCCTGACATTGCCAGAAATAATTCTATGGCTTACCCACATCCCGCTCTCTCTTTGTTTTCCTAGAATATAAAAATATGCAAAAGGGCATAAAAATAGGGAAAGATGATTTTGGAGGAGCAGGGAGATTCTGCACTTCATGGAACAACACAGCTGAGCATACATATTTCTTATGGTCTGGGGATCATTTTTCCTCTCTTGTGTCTTGTCTGTTTGTGCTGCTTGTTGCCTTTCTTTCCTTTGTCTTTATATTGGGAGTTTTGTTTAGGTTTGTTTTTGTGACTCTTGTCTTTTGGTATTTGTTTTGCAGTGCTATCCAGAAGACTTGGTTACAGGTGGAATAATTTATGAAACCAAAGTTTGTACAGTAAAAGTTAAAGATGCATTTCAAAGGAAATAAATTGCTCCAGTTTTGTGTCACAGCATGCAACTGTAGAATGAAGACATACAGAAGATTTTTGTTTAATCTTCTGCCTGAAAAACTGCAGAGTATAGAAACACATTCCTAATATAATAAGTGTAAAAAACGGGGGCTTCTCTGTGTCACAGTGGGTATCAAAATCTAGAGAGATTCATTCTAATCACTGATTTTCCTGGGCTTAAAACCACTCGGATTTCTGGAATAAGTAATTTCTCCTGTATGCAGTTTACTGAAACTTGAGGTACCTGCAAACCACCACATATGAGCACATAAATGCAAGTGGCAGCTGCTTTGTATCTATAAAACAGAAATCATGACAGAGTAATGAAAAAGGTGTTGATTTTCACAGACAGAAATGAGCAAAATAACATCTTCTGCACAAAACATTGAGAAAAGTGTTTAGACAACAGGTAACAAGATGGCTGTACAACCAGGGAAGAATCCAGTTCATCAAATGTTTGTTTCTGTTTGTTATATGAATAACCTATTAAGCTTCTGTCTACAAAAAAACAATTTACTAATTGTTATCATGAAATACAAGAACCGGCAAATTTGGCCTGATAATTGAAGCTGATTTGCCATGCCACAGGAAAATTAAATCAGATCTTGAAATGCACTGAACCACTTTTTATTTTTTCCCTGTTCTTAAGCAGTTTTCATCAGCTTTGGCTAGCAAAGGCAACAACTATTAACCATCTTGTATGATTTTCTTTATCCTCCTCGAATATCTGTATTTGCCAACAGCAACTTAGATAGCATTATTCTGTGTCAATTCAGTCACCAGAAGTCCTTAGGCTGTATTTCAAAGGGAATGTCTGTAAATGATAACCAATAATGTTGTAATTCTGTATATAAAATTCTATTCTCTCTCAGCAATTTAGAAGCATTTTCTCCATCCAGCAACTATGACAACACTTGACAACACAGACTGTACTCTGAGATACATCAATATATGAGGACAGTGAGACATCTCTGACAAGAATCATGTGACCCTATACCAATGCTGCAGAGTTTGGTTATGCTAATTAGGTATGTATGTGACAAAAGTGCTCTGGCGTTAAATTGCAGGACAAACAGCAGAAAGCACAAGGAATTTGTACCAGTGGCCACACAGTTTTATTTAAAGAAGATAGAAGAACAAACTACCAGTGGGAGATTAAACTTGTGCTAGCAGGGATTTAGTTGATTTATTAACTAATTAAGCCCCTTAGCAAACATGAGAAAGATTTATAATCATGTTATTCCCTGTAAAAGTGCAGGGGGAGGAAAAAAATTCTGTCAGGAATTAGTTTCTCAGAATGGAAGAAAACCCTAGCCTTTCTCTCCATACAAACAAAAAAAATCACTGATTTGCCATGAGTGGTGCCTTGGGGACCCATCCTTTAGCCAGCATTTCATGAAAGAAAGCTGAGAAAGTTGTCACAGCATGTAGGAAAATTCATTTTGGTCAGTTTATGTAAAGGTTTTGGCTTGAGGGAAGGCAGGCAGGTGTGCCCTTCTGTGTGATCTCCTTAAAAGGAATGCTGTCCAAGCAAAGGAGAAGGGAAGCAAGGTGCCTGGCTTCTCTCCCCTTCTGTGAATTGTGCAGGCATATCTATTCAGGAAGGTTTGCAGTGTGCTTATCTGTGTGAGGTTTGCTCATCAGGCTCTGTACCCACAGTGCCAGATACTCTATATTCACCCTGCAACAACCCTTCAGTGTCCTCCTGAGCTAAATGCAAGGAAAGCATTCACTTCCTGATTGTGTCAGTCCTCACCTTGATATCCATTTATAGTGATAGCAAGGCGGATATAAACCAAGACAGGCTTGTAGAAGGAAAAGATCCTCAAAATGAATTTTTCAAATGTGTTTGTACATTGACTTATAAAGTGCTGAAAGATACCTGTGACTTGGGTGAGGGGCAAGAGAGCTGATGATTCTGCAGTACGTGGAACATCATGGATTAAGGCTGCCATCTGTTGTCCCCAATGTTGCACTTGTGCTATCTTCCTGAGTTATTCTGAACAAGTCCAGATCTCTCTACAGCTAGTATTCAAGGAACAGAGCTCTTGGCATGCATGTTTTTACTCACTTTTCAGGCTTTTCTGTAAAAGATGACAGACTAATGTACTGAGGGAGAGCACACTCTTGGCATCTGCAACATTTGTTAATTTTTAAACTCACGCATTCTTTGTAGAACCAAGCCTTATGGGTACCTTTCTTGGGATAGAAGGTTTATTCCTGAATTATATAAAAGTACCAGCAAAGAAAATGAGGGTAATTTATGTTTCAGTCATCTGTGAAACAGACATGAGGAAAATCATAACTGAGAATTACACTTTCCCAGGGCATTAATAAGAGATTACATGTATCATCTGGATTTCTTGAAATGAAACCTGAAAGCAACCAACTCAAAATCCAAACAGCAATTAAACACAGCTTTAGGGGGAAAACATTGCTGATAATTGAGCTTTCCAATATTCATTTCAGGGACTAGATTTTGTCCTAAGGAATATTCAGTGCAAGGGAATAAATCACTAATCCCCCTTAGACTCAGTTTGTAGGGGAGCATCTAGCTAAACAAGGGGACAGATCTGGCACAGGAAGCTTGACCCCTGCTACTCCCTCTACAACTACTTTATGGGTGGCTGAATGGCACCTACCAGCTCAATGAGAGAGTTTATCAGGGAGTATTCCCCAGGGAGAGAGCTCACACCATACACTGTGAGAGTGCCAGCCAGGGCAAGAAGTCCTGTCAGCTCCTGTATAAACTGTTAATCTGAGTTTGTCTACCACATAGTTTAATGCAGGTATTTCACAGAAGTGCCATAAGCTTGATATATATCATTCCTTGATAATTAGATAGTAGCAAGAAAAACTGCTTAGTTCTGAAATGAGCATTTTTATGTGACATGAGAATGTAACATTTAGTGTAAACTATGTGCCAGGTTCTCTATCAACATCCTTCTGAAAACACTGGGCTGGTCTACAACACCTGAGGAATTGGCTCAGTATTTTTGTGATTAGAACATAATGCCACTTATCCAGCTGTGCTACAAGTTGAATTAAATGTTGTCATATAGACTGTGTATAAAGCTAAGCATGTGTATGGCCAATACATTGTATGCAAGGCACAAAAGTGATTTGTATGACAGGGCCAGATACCAGTAAGTTTAAAGTGGTCAACTCACTTGTACCTGTAAAACAAACACATAGCAAGGGAAAATTCTTGCATCTCCCTCAGATTTCAATAATAACATCTGAAAGAAGAAGAATTTCTATGTTTTCTTAAAAAAGTTCTTCCTCCATAACTTCCCAAGTTTTTTGACTAAGCAGTGTCTAGCATTCAGTTTTATTTCACTCATTATTTGTGCTCTGAAAAAAAAAAGTACAACAATCCCTAGGTACAGGCCAGGCTCCCACTGTGTTGACTACAGAAAGGACAATTCTCATATGCAAATGTATACAACAGTGTAGGAGATGTAAGATGACGTGGACATGAAAGGAAAAAGTTAAAATTAGTGCAAGTGCCTTCATAAGACTACCATTGATACAACTCTGGTGTTGTTGGGCTTTGGAAGAAAAGACAATGCAGTCACACTTTCTGCATGAAGACTCTTCCCTTGCAGTTTAAGGTTTTCAAGTACTTAAAAAAGGGTATAACTTAGATCACATGATCTATCACACTATAATAAACACACATACATTAGTTGCTAGACTAATTCTCAATCTTTACAGTAGTAGAGCAAGAAGAAATTCAACTTCACCAGGAGAGTGTGCGGTGCGTGTAGGTGATTAGAAGAACAGAAGTGACCATTTGCTGACATATAGTGATTGACATTGTGGTAAAATATATTGCATGTGCAAGACCAACACAAATCTTATTTTGGAAAAACTGAGGGTAAAACCCTTGTATTACTTCTGTCAAAAGAATTTTAAGGTAATTGATCAGTTTCTATTTGTTACTTGGAGTTGTCTTTAAACTTAGTGTAAACAGTGACATCTATTACAGGATTTTCCATTATAATAAATACTTCTCAGTTTATAACTTTATTATGGATGCATTTCTATGCTGAAATTAATCTTTGCCTACAGTGTCATGGTTGGAGGCAAATTTAGGGGAAAAAACAGCCTCCAACTTTGTCAGCATGCATGACAGCAGCCATAGCCCCAGAAGCTCAAGATTGGTGGGACCAGCCTGAGCCTGCCACTGCCTGAGGCACATTCCGTGGTTAGGGTGAGCTCTTGGATCACCCCCCAGCATCGTTTTTGGTTTAGTTTACATGTTGCAGTTTCTTTGGTTAGTTAGTATATGACTTCATGTTCTGTATAAGGTTATGTGTAGAAGCTTGGTTTCTCGGTGAGGACGGATGGGACGAACGGAGACGACAGATCTTTTGCTGTAGTTATTAGGAGGTTTATTGTGAGGGACTTGGGTACAGAAGGCCTGCTAGAAGCTGCTGGGGCAGCATGGAGTAGGCCAGGAAGATAGAGGGGGAGAGAGAGAGAGAGAGAGAAAGAGAGAAAGGCGGGCGACGATCCAAAAGAGAGCGAGCTCTTCTTTACAGCGTCTTAAAAACTCTTCTATCCTGAATATTCTAATTTACACTAACCAATCTAATACAAGATACAAATCCTATGGCATTTGCATTCAGCCTATAAGGATAGTTGTGTTATCACACTACTTTACATTTTATGACTTCTTTTCCTCTGCAAACCAGCAGGGTTCACTATGACCCCTGAAGTTGCTGTAAATAGAAGGTATTGTTCTCTAGTTACTAAGGTCTGCAATTTCAAAATATGATTTCATTTCAATTTCGGTTTCTCTTGCTAGGCAATCATACTTATAAGGCTTTCCTGATTCATATTCTCCAACAGTTATGTTCTGGAAACTTTGTTTCAGTTTGGTTAACCATTGGTTACATGTAGATCTTTGTATCCCTATTGGTTACTTTCCCCTGCTTGTATCCTTATAAATATCCCCTTGTACTCCACTCCTTTGCCTTTGGTCCCTGCCTGTGTTCAGCTCTTCCCAATCCTTGTGCCGCCTCTCCTGGATCCCTGGACCCTCTCCTGCCTTCCCTGCTGCTTCCCCCGGAAATAAAAGAGCTGGACTTCACACCAAGGCCCTTCTCTCTGGTCTTTATCCTTGCCTGCGCCTACAACATTGGCTTGCATCTCTCTCACCTCCAGAGGAGCCAGCACTAAAAGAGCTGCTGGAGGAAACCCTGTGTCCGGGATAACTGTGACCTGAATCCCCTGCTCTAACAGGGTCACTCCCAGACTATCACCGAGTGGCCTTGAGCAGGCCCCCAGAGCCAGCGATATCCAACAGAAAGGCAGTTCCCACCAGTCCCTCCCCTACCAGGTTCAGAAAGAAATTTCTCAAAAGAAAGTGAAAAAAAAAATGTTTGTTTACACACTATGCATGCAGACACAGCAAAGGAAAAAACCCCAAATGAATAATGTCAGATAATAAACCCCTCACGGGAGGAAACCATAGCAAAATTCCCAGAGTTCCATAGGATAGTCCTCCAAAGCTGGGGTATTGGTGCAGGCCTCACCAGGCCTCCCTGGGCCTCACCAAGCCTACCCAGGCTTGGGGGGGTGTGTGTGTATAGCCTCTCAGTGTTCAGCTCTTCAAATCNTAACCAGTAAATATTTGCAGAGGTCTAAGGAGCTTTGCTAAAAAAAAAAAAGAAAAAGAAAAAAAAGAAAACAGAGGTCCCAAGGAAAACAAACAAGAGCTGGCCAAAAAGCAGAGAAAAAAACCAAAATATCTCCCTGCTGCGGCAAGCAGCCTGCAGGAGCTAGGAAGAAGAAGGAATCCTGGGGGAGTAACCTTTGCTTTTAAACAGTCCACTGGGAGGAAAAACTTCCTCTCCCTTTGGGTAGAAACATCACTCTGTAGTGAGAGTTCTGTGCACACAGCCGACAATGAAAATACAATAGAGCTTTTTTGTTTGTTTGTTTGTTTGTTTGTATTTTGACAGTTACAGCAAAGTGATTCTCCCGTTACCAGAAAAATTGTCTGTGTTTACAAAAATTTAGGTTGGCTATAGCTGTGATGGGTTGATTAGAATTTTGTAATGGACTCACTGGTGTAATTGGCTCTGATTTGGTCTTTGCCATCACAGTGCCTACAAACAGTCCAAGCACTTTCCATTAGGGAAGTGCAGAAGCAGAGCAGAATTTTTCTTGCAACTTGATCCTACTGATTATTAAACTAAATATCAGACCCAGAAGCAGTGATCCCAACTTTCCTGTGCTCCTATTATGCCCCCTCTCTGCATTCATTCAACATAAACAAAATCCTACAGTGACAAATGCAGCCTGAAAGTGAGTAGTGGGTCAGACTAATTCAGCTTGGATAGATTACAAACATTAATTATTTAGGTTTTATTTTGGTTGGTTTGTTGGTTTTACTCTTATTAGTCACTGTACAATCTTTTTATAGATAGTCACAGTTAATCCAGAAAAATACAATGAGTTATAAATCATGATTATTTGTTAAACTCAAAAGTGCTTTTACCAATGTGGAAAACACTGATGAGTCCCACTTGCTTTACTTTCTTATTGAGCACTTTTTGTGTTTTTAACTTAACATGTTAGCCTATAAAATTAATAAGAGTCTGAGAAAATGTCAAATACATGCACATAAAAATCCTTAAATAGCCTTCTATCCCATATTTTATCTACTTTACACATATATTCACTCTTCAAACATATTGCCTAATATGGTCTGCACATAAGGATGTTCCAGGGATGGAAAAATACCTAAATTACACTTACATCAAATCTATTTCAACAGTTTTAGCCCTGTGACCATAGTCATAGTTAAGTTACTATTACAGCTTAAGCTTCCAGGTGGATTATAAAAATACCTGGTTACAAAACAACGTTGATATCTCCACATTTCAGCCTAACATGCTCTTTTATTTTTATACTCTGTTCCCCAAATAGCAATACTCTCTTCAGGGTTTAAAAAAAAAAAAAAAAAAAGAATGGTTATAGCTGAGTTCATTTACTTATAGTGAACAGAGGAGTTTTTAATTTACTACCACTTTTAAAGGTCTGTTTTTTCCCTATCTACATTTCTTCAAAACAAGTATCATTAATGGGCCCAAGAAAAGGAGAATCAGCCTCGGATGGAGAAGAGGAAGAAGAAACAATGTAGCTGTTTCCTGGAGCAACACATGAGGGCTCGCTGTTAATCCATCTCAGGCCTCTTGGGTGGTCTATAATCAGGTTCAATAAAACATGAACATTTGAAAAAGCTGACCTACAATCATTCAAGACTAAATGAAATGCAAATGAAAACACAAGGTAAAAAGAATGTGCTTTCTGTGCAAAATTCCTTTTGTATATGTCTGGAAGAGGCTTGACATGTACATAATATAAATCAGCTTAACTTAATGGAATATTCTAATTTTCTATTTTTTTTAATGAACCATCATGCCTAATATTACTTATAGAATAAATCCTTTGACTTGAAGAACTGGTTTTTGAGTCTGTAAAGCTACAATGTTATCATTTCTTTAACATTCATGTCACAAAAACCCTCAAGAACAACTTTGATCCAGCATCCATTAGGGTCAGTGGTAGGTAAGCCTACCACAAATGTTTCTGCTCAGAACAGATTATACAACATTTGCAATTTAAGTGAGGCCACTTTTGTACCAGTAACTTGTATTTATTCTTTCTTGTTAGCATGTTTTAGATTTCTTCTTTCCTTGGAAGAATGTTTTAAGGTAACTACACAGACAGTATTTTAATGATTTATTTGATTTTAATAATTTACAGAGTGTGCAAAATGTTGTTTGAATCCATATTTTCTAATGACATATTTTAATGGAAAAAGAATCATTTTAGGAGTGCTGGTTGAAATACTCTGGACAAAACATTAATTCTCAAAATAATAACATGCTCACCAATAGTCAACTACTGCACAGGGAGATGCAAGCTGTATCACTGGGGACAGTGATGCAAACAAGGTTTAAATTTATATGAAAAACAACCATGACAATTCTGATACAATTATTTTGAAAATAATTTTGCATTTTTCTGTAATTTTTGTCATTAAAACAAAGAATTAAAAAATATGTCTTTTCTACTCTATGCTACCACACTTAGCAATTGAAATAAATATTACTATATATGCCAATATTTCTCTAACACAGCAAAAATGTGAATCAAATCTTTCCATGGCAATATGAAGAAGTAAAAGTCGATTGCATACACATTTTGTCTTTATCTATAAATTTATCGGCAATGAAACTACAAAATACTTGTTCTCAATTGTTTATCATAGAATCATAGAATGGTTTGGGTTGGAAGAGACCTTTAAGAGCCTCTCGTTTCACCTCTTGCAATGGGCAGGGACACCTTCTGCTAGACCAGGTTGCTCAGAGCCCTGTCCAACCTGGCCTTGAACACTTCCAGGAATGGGGCAGCCACAGCTTCTCTGAGCAACCTGTTCCAGGGCCTCACCACCCCCTCACAGTAAAAATTTTGCTAATCTAAAATTTATTATTTTACATTATGATCAATGTATGATTAGCAGAGAAATAAATCTGTTCTTTCTCTTTGAAAAGCTGATCTCATTGTAGGTAGATGTTTTACCTATAGAGTGATTGATTTTTCCCTATTCAAGGAAATTTCCTTATTCTTGCCATGTCATTGTTTTTGCACTGTTTTATTTCTATGTGTGCATGTGCATGTCTGCAGGAATGCAAATACAGACTTTGTTCTCTATCAATGCAATGAAAGCAACTACACAATCATTTAGTCTATGCCGAAGCAGCCAAGAATGACAGAAGAACAGCCACCAAGACCTCACTGGAAAGCAGGCATCAGAAGCCAGGGCCATGAAGGAGTGCATCAAAGCCTGGTAAGGAGCTTGCTGACCGTGATGCAGGAATACTTGGAGGGAACCATCTATTGGAGCTTTTCATATGCCAGGGAGACTATTGGAAATTCCATCCTTTTTATAAAAGGGAATTGGTGGACAAAGATGCATTTAACATTGTTCTGACCCATCCTGTGGCTACAAGGACATCTTAACTGACAACAAGCCCAGGGAAGGCAGGACTGGCACAGCTTCCTTTCCCTAAGCCAATGGAGAGGAGAGTAGTTGAAGGAACAGACGGCAAATCTGACTCTTGGATGGAGACCTCATTGCACACAGGGTCTTTGCAACTGTGTGTGGCCTTTTCTTCAGTGATGGTTGCAAAGAGAAAGCTGGGACCAGAGACCCCTGTTCTGTGTCTTTGCCTTTCACTGGGTAATTTTCAGCACAGTTTGCTTAAGCTCTCAGCATGAATAGATTTACTTATTCTGGAAATATGTGAATAAGCATTATTGAAACTGACAGCTGGAGAGAATATTTCTTGTGCTTGCGGCCAGATATTGAGGCTTTGGAGCTTTATGAATGGCTCAAAATGTGGTGGCGTGCTCTGCAAAAATGAATTTTCACAAAACCCTTCTTTTTTTCCTGACAATAAAAATCGTATTTTCCTAAAATAAATAATATATATTAAAAAAAAGTGTTTTTCTTTAAATTTTGGCTCGGATTTTAATTTTCTAAATTTTTGAACCTCCATTCTGAAACATTTGTGAATATTTGAAGATTACTTTTCTTATTTTCACCTTATGTATTGTAACTCATGTCACTAAATACGTACTAGGAGAAAGACCCCAGACAGAGGGAACATGTCAGAACTCTGCAGAAATTGAACAAGGCAATCTTTCAAATTATGTGTTTTGCATGAAGTGTAAAACCAAGAAAAGAAAACTAAGATTTTGAAAACCCCAGATATCAACCCTAATGCAATGAAGCATTGAGAAGGGAAAAAAAGAAGAGGAATAATATTAAAACTTTCAAAGAAATAAATAAATTTTTTAAAAAGCAGCAAATTTTGCATTTGGAAACCGTTGAAATTCATTCAGCTTCTCAAAAATTACAGTGAACATTAGTAACATATTTCTCTTTCAGGTTACTCAATGTAACTGAATTTTAGAATAGATATATTCATAAAATGGGGATGTGGCAGAGCTCATGTTTGGTATGCAGTGTTAATTTCTACCTCTCAGCTGTAGGTACAAAATAGAGAAAGAAATCTACAGTATTCCCAACCACAGGGATCTCTGGTCACCACTAACAAGCTCAGCTTCTCAAGTCCTATTTGCTCTGCAGCACAATTAATTTATTCTATCTATAAATGTTTGTATTGTAATTTACTTGAAATTAATCAGAGCTTTTTGTGTAAAATATTAAAGAAATACACAAATTTTGCAATGACAACATAAAAAGCCTTTATCCGTACTGAATTACAAAGCACTTGATCATCAACTGCAGCAAAAACCACCTGAGGTTCCATACACAGTCCATATGTGCTATGAAGTGTAATAAACACCTTGGAATGTGGCACTAGAAACTCAGAAAGTAGGAGTCCTAACCATTAGCCATTTATTTCGTGCTAGTGTTTTAAAAGGAGAGAGGTGTCATCCATATTTGGTTAAACTAAACTAGCTAAACTACACAAAGGGTTCACATAGATTACTCACCAAGGTTAATTTTTGGGTTAAGATGCTCAAATTCTCTCTGTTATCACTGAATAATACTAGACTTCATTAAAGGTTAATTTAAAGTAGAATCCTAAATTCAGTGGTCTGTAATACATTTTGGGGTAGCTTTTACGGCTTACTAAAAGAGGAAGGCTGATACTGATGACTATTCTGAGCAAATTTAATGAAGTAAAATATAATGGACTTTATAGGGAGAAAAAATATAACAAATAATGGGAGAATTAAATTGTCATTTTCTTCTTTTCACCTCTTAGTCTTTCTTTTTTTTTTTTTTTGTTTTGGTTTTTAGCATGAGTCATATTAACAGAAGTGTTGCCTCAAGTTTTACTTTTATTATTCCGTTTCTGGATTACTACTAGCACTATGATATGGGGAGGGGGGGGGGAAGAGAAACAAACAAAAAAATATAAAGGAAAGCATTTCTGTGGTTCAAGTGATTTTTGGAGTTTAGCATAATCTATTTGCTTATATGTTAATGTAATTAATCCTGAATCTAGTAATGTCAAAAAAAGAAATCTGACCAAAATCTTCAAAGGAAATTTTTCTGTCTCTTCTGTCTCTTCTTCCCCTGTCTTCTCAAATGATCCTACATGGAAACCAGGAAATGGAGATGCCTCAGGGGAGACTTTCCCTGTTGTCTCAGGCACAGTACCGGCAGTCTCTCTGTTCTCAGTCGGTTTTGTCTGCAAGACATCCTTAAGCAGAAAGGCTCAGGAAAGCTGTGACAAAATCAGCTCAGGTTAGAAGTTAAGATGCTTTTCTTTTTTCTCTCAAAAATTAACTAAACCTAGTTTAGCTTCTTTTTACTAAGGAATGTCCATGTCCATACTGGAGGCCAATAGACTTTCCTGTACATGAGCTACATTAATATCTCTGATAAATTATGTCCAGGAAAGTCAGAGTGTCATCTTGCAGAGGAGCTCTTAAGAGACTGGCGGTTCCCATTTCACTGATAAGTGAGCTTCCTACAGGTGGTATTTTCTTATTTTTTTCTTGCACAGTTACTGCATGTCCTAAATATAACTACATTAATGGCTCCTTCTATTTCTCTACAGGCATTCCTAAAGGTCTTTGAGAATTTCATTTTCAAAACATCCAGGTTTACTTAAACTTACTCTTAGACTGAAGAACGAAAAGAAACCCCAGCATCTGACCTATATTTAGTTTCTCCATTAATTCATTTGGCTTTGGGCTTTCCTTCTTAGATGTCCTAAAAAATAGAGCCAGTAGCAATGGCAAGACCTGATCTAAGACCTTATCTAATCCCTCTCTGCACCCACTCATAGGCAAGGCAAGTGATAGCTAATCCATGTCTAACAGCTGTCACAGTAACGACACAA
>VZRZ01004076.1:0-18430 GCA_013398175.1 Climacteris rufus | reverse complement strand
ACTTGTCTGTAGTGGGGTTTATTCCTCTTACTTTTCACTGTTGTAATATTATAATTATTAATTATATTTTACCTTGTTTCATTTTTTTATGCAATTCATATCTCAAGAGTAAAAGTTTCACCTTTTTCCACTTGCCCTTCCCATCCCACTGTATGAGGCTTACTTGGCAGCTGGGATTAAACTCCAACTAGTATATATTTGAATGTTGAAGTACAAGCTTGCAGTCCTTACAGGACAGCAGCAAGTGTCCTGATAAAACCTCTTAAAAACCCATTTTAGTTTATTCAGAAGTTCCATCAAGACTTCCAGATCTACTCTCTAAGAGCACAAATTGAATTGATGGATACAGTAGTAACAGAGAAAAAAACCTGGCTCAAATGAAAATAATTGGCAAGGTGCTTGAAACTTTAGGAAGAACTTAGGAGTTTGACATTAGTCAAGCTTTGTGTTGATTTAGAAAAGAATATTTGAACATTAGCTAGGCATTTCTCACATTGCTAGTGCTGTCTTAAACCCTTTCTGAGGGGGAAACTGATATCTTAAGGTTTTGTGTCTACTTTACTAAATATGAAAATATTAAACTGTTGTATTGAAGGTTTTCTTAATCTGGTGTGTGCATTCCCATTTCAAAACTGTTGCCTCAAGAAATATATCTGGCAGAAAAATGCCATCATAACTGGCTTGCATGTGAAAAATAGTGTATTTAAATATGTTTTGTATAAGGAAGTGGTCATAAAATAGCAAAAAAGAAAGTTTGTGTTCCTGGTGGCAGAACAGGTGATTTAATATTTTAGTGTCTTATGGTTTTTTTTGATACGGGTAGCTTTAATTAAAGTAATTTCTTCTGCAGACATTGGCTGTCAGGGAATAGAGGTGAATATGCAGTGCAGACCTGTTTCAGAAACAAGTGTTTTCTTGGTTTTGTCTCAAACAGGACACCCTGATTGTTTGGTCAGAAGCAGAGAACTATGATTTAGCACTGAGTTTTCAAGAAAAAGCTGGCTGTGATGAGATTTGGGAAAAAATCTGCCAGGTACAGTTAACATGAAGCATCCTGTTTCTTCCAGATGTTTTAGTGTCTTCTATGATGTCTTCTTGATGTATTCGTGCATCCTTTTTAAACCTGCTTGTAAAACAAGCAAATATTCATTGTTATTTGCTGTGTAAGATCTTAAATTGCCCCTGCTTAGGACATGAGTTGTTCTTTTCCTGATTGAATGCCAGGCTTTTGGAAAATCACTGTAATGGTGAGACTCAGGTGGTTGGTGTAGTTGGGAGGTGTGATTGTGTTTGTTAAACAGGGACTGCCAGAATTGCACATTTAAATTGTCCTTCTCCCAGCTGGCCTCAGGAAGCATCTCACTGAAACGTGCTGTGAGGAGCCAGGGAGCTCAGATTCCCTCACAGCTTCCTTGGGATAAACTGGGCAATTGAGAGGTGTTGTTCTTTCAGTTCCTGTGTGTTTGGGGTGAGACAGTAACTGGTGCACTCCTCTCCTAGGTTCAGGGGAAGGATCCTTCGGTGGAAGTCACACAGGACCTGATTGAGTCAGAAGAGGAACACATAGAGGAAATGCCTGAAACCAGTCCTTTGATTGACCTTCCTACTTGTGAACTCAACAAACTTGAAGAGATTGCTGACCTAGTTACCTCGGTTCTCTCCTCACCCATCCGTAGGGAAAAGCTGGCGCTGGCCTTGGAGAATGAAGGCTACATCAAAAAACTCTTACAGCTTTTCCAAGTCTGTGAGAATTTAGAGAACACCGAAGGCTTACACCATTTGTATGAAATTATTCGAGGGATTTTGTTCCTCAACAAAGCAACTCTGTTTGAGGTGATGTTCTCTGACGAGTGTATTATGGATGTGGTCGGATGCCTCGAGTATGATCCTTCTTTGGCTCAGCCAAAACGGCACAGGGAGTTCTTGACCAAAACAGCAAAATTTAAGGAGGTTATTCCTATTACAGACTCTGAACTCAGGCAAAAAATCCACCAGACTTACAGGGTACAGTATATTCAGGACATCATCTTGCCGACACCGTCTGTTTTTGAAGAGAATTTTCTTTCTACCCTCACTTCCTTTATTTTCTTCAACAAAGTTGAGATTGTCAGTATGTTGCAGGTAAGTGGTTTTTAGTATGGTCTGGATGGATTATGTGTAGATACTTGTAGTTTCAAAATGAAGTGCAGTTAATCACACACACTTCCATTTGCACAATGTTTTGAGTACTTCCCCTGCTCTCTGATGCCTTTGATTTTGTATTTTGAAAAGGTACGTTTCAGGTGAGTATATTAATATTTTCTAATGGGTTGTAAACAGTTAAAGACTTTTCTCCTTGATGCCCAAGCAACATCCACCTTTTGGTCTAGCTTGTGTAGGTGCTTAGGGAACAGGCAGCTTCTATATTCTGTGTCAGGGCCATTTGTGCTGTTTTTGTAACAAATCCTGGATCTGTGATTCAAAAGAGCATGTTCAGAACCATTCCTGTTTCACTGCTGTTACTTCATGGTGCTAATTTCAGATGTTCGTGTTGTCATAAAAATTAAGTCATTTGTTGCTGTTTTTTTTCATACTGATATCCAGAAGTAATAATGAATAAATAACCAAGATGTTACTGTGTCAAAACTGTCCTGCACACTTTGTAGTCAGAAGCAGCTCCAGAGCAGTTGGGTGTGACAGCCGAGCTGGATCATGGAGGGAGCCTTGGTGAAGAGCTGTGTGAACTTCCTGGCACTCTGGAGTCTTCAGTTGGTGCTGTGTTGTGAACAAAGTGGCTTTATTCTGTTTATCTGTGTCCAAAAACGGTTCTTTTGTATAGACTAGATCACAAACCTCTTGGGTTGAGTGTGGAGAGCTTCTATGAAACACGAAGAAGAGGAGGGGAATAAAAATGGGGAAAAGAGAGGGGCCCTGGAGACATATCCATATGGAATATGTTAATGAGTTCAGATATGGGTGAAACATGGTAAAGAGTTCAGTAGAGGACTGGAAAATAATTCAAAACTGAATAATTGCAGAGAATTGCATGAGAATGCTATTTGGCTTCTTTCTGCTTTCTTCTTTGTGGCTCAATAGCAGAAAGAAACAAAAATATTAAATCCCGCTTGCGAAATTAATGGCTTTGTGTTAAATAAAGATTTCCCTTTAAATTCTTTTGCATATGTTCTCTAAAACTAAAAATAAATTCAGTACTATTCTCCAGAGGCCACAGTCCTTTTTGCATGTAGAGATTTTTAAGTCTGTAGAGTTCTTTATTTTTCATTGAGGCTTTACAGTGCTGACTGTTTAATTGTGCTGTAACAGAGCACTCAGATTTGCTGTTACCTCCAGTG
Organism: Climacteris rufus; assembly: GCA_013398175.1. NCBI lineage: Eukaryota > Metazoa > Chordata > Aves > Passeriformes > Climacteridae > Climacteris > Climacteris rufus. The sequence goes on along the minus strand of VZRZ01004076.1, from coordinate 15,098 downwards.
CTCTTTGCAGAAGGTTCTGAAATGCTCTGACAGTTCTTTGCTCATTCTGTCACGGCTGTCTTTGCCATCCTAGAGAGAGTGTGTGGCACACAGGTTTGCCTGCTTGTTTTAAAGCCTGTGATTGAGATGTGTGATGATTTAGAAATAATTGTGATCCATAAGAGTTACAAACTGGGAAGAAAGCACACATGGAAGAGGTGTTACAGCACACTTGAGGAAAATTCCATGGTAGTGGGGACCTCAGGTCTAGGACTGCTTTTGTAAATCAGCTTGTTGTGGCACAAGAACTCTAAAGCTCCTTTGGGTTTGGGGAGCACTTTGGACGTCCTGTTACCCTAAATGCACTGGGAGAAGGCAGTTCAGAGGAGCAGCAGATTGTGTTTGCCCAGCAGCAAAGCTCCTTTCTCCGTGCCACAGAGCACTGGATCCCAGTGCTGCTATTGTTGGAAGGGCTGCCACGTGGGAGGGAAGCCTCCATCCCTCCCGTGCTTTAGGACAGCAGCTCTGTGCTGTGTAGCAGCCTTGGACAAGCAGGAGATGTTTCTGTGGTCAGCTGTTCTGCAGTAGGGATTTTCTAGTGTGTCAGCTCTTAACTGTAGTGTGGTTTGGATTTTTTTGTAACAGGCTTAATTAAGCTGTTTAAGCCAGCAAAGCTTAAAATAAACTGCTAAATCTGTGTGTGTTGCACTCGCTGTGATGTTGATTCCAGGTATCGTTTGTTTGTAAAGCACTTCTGTCCCCACATCTTAAAATTGTCAGGAAAGGTTTGCCAGCCTTTGGTTGGCATTGCTGTAACTGTAAAAATTCTGTATTAAGTTACCCTAATAAAGCACAGAGATTTTAGTGACAGCACACAGCAAAACAGAGAGGTAAGCACACTCTGTGTTCTGCAATGTGTAGTTTATGTATATTTATTGCTATGCTGCTGTTCTGTTCATGTTTGTTAATTGCACAAGTTTATGGAATTGAATCAGTACAGTGATGCAAAATGTTGTAATGCTGTAGCATGTTACTGTTTGCTTTCAGATTTATATTGTCTCTAAAAGGTAACAGATTTGATTTGAGAGAATGCCAACACAATTTTCCATGTGAAGGAGTGCAGAATCACTGAAGGACAGACAGGGCAGAAAGTCCCCAAACCCTTGAGAGATGATGCTCTTCACCCAGGGTTTTGTTTACCTTTTGAGTCTTAAGCAATGGGATGACTGAAATGCTTTGCAAGAAGTGGGATACTTGTCCTGTGTATACTTAAATATCTCTTGGTGGTAGACGAGGTGAATATGAAAAGCCAAGCAAAGCAGAGAGTGAGTGGGAGAGGATGTTTTATTGTGAGTAAGGTAAGGGGATGTGGCTGCAGCCAATGGTGCCCTGTTAGTCTGCTCACCCTTGCCTAGGGGGCCTGAAAAGATCCAAAAGAGGGAAAGGGATTGCCATGGGATGTTCTCAGAGTGAGTGGGGCAGGGAACAGCTCCAGGGTGTGCTTTGGCTGGCACTTTGTAGTTGTGGTTTTAGGGATCTTCACTGAGCTCAGCTTCACCTGTGGCTCTGCTCTCCTGGTCCTGCTTCTGCTGCACACAGGGAGTACTGAAACAATGCCCTGGGGATGATCCTGCTGGATGTGTGCCCTGGCACTTGCCTTCTTTGGGATAAGTTGGATGGAGAGGTGGAGAGCTGGACTTTCTGCAGGGTTGGATCCTGTAAAGATGGAAGCTGTGCCTTTCCAGAGGCGCTGTGTAAGGAGTGTTCCTTTTGTGTGTTACACAGGAAGACGAGAAGTTTTTGTCGGAAGTTTTTGCACAATTAACAGATGAAGCTACAGATGATGACAAACGATGTGAATTGGTAAGTCCCAGCTCTCTGTGCTTCCTCAAAGGCTTTACCCAAGAGGGATGAAGTAGGAACAGTGAAACTGTTCTGCAGTCACTGAGGGTTTTCTGTGGAATCAGCCAGCACACAAACTCTGCTACAAAATGTAACTGTTTCCTCCTTTCAGAGACTTTTCTCACCCAAATTCACTGTAATTGCTCTTTCCCTGTGCAACAGGTTAACTTTTTCAAGGAATTCTGCGCCTTTTCTCAGACGTTACAACCTCAGAACAGAGATGCATTTTTCAAAACTTTGGCAAAGTTGGGAATTCTTCCAGCTCTCGAAATTGTAATGGTAAGTGAAAAAGTGAAGCTGATTTTAATCCAAGCAGAAGAGCTCACAGCTGTTGAAGCAGTGTTGGAGCTGCTGAGCAGCTCTGTGTCAGTTTTGCTGTGCTGATGGGAGCTGACTGGAGTGTTCCCAGCCCTGGAGTGCCTGAGCTGGCTGTTCTGGGCTGCTCTGGCTGTGAGCCTGTGCTCAGTGCAGCCCTTGGGACAAGGGGGTGTAAAAGCTGGGAGAGGCTGCTTCTCCTGGGGCAGCTGGATGGTTGTTGTGGTTGTTGCTGGTCCAGGGCCCAAGGAGTATTTTTAGATAATCTGGAACTGTTGGCTGGCTCCTACCGAAAGATCATGTAATCCTGTCCTTAGCAGATTAATCTGTCCTAATCAGCAGTGGGAAAACAGCATTTCTTTCACTCCTCTGTTTGTAGCAGCTGTTGCTGCCTGATCATTGCAATTCATTTTGCTGGTTTATTGTTGTTTTTCTGTAACTGTATTCCTGTGTCTCTCATAGAAACTTTTGTAATGAGATGTACTCAAAACTCTGAACAGCCTATTTTTTTCAGCTTTACTTGATCATAAATACCAAACATCCTTTGTTCTAGCTAATTAATTTCTGTTTTTATTAGGGAATGGATGATCTGCAAGTTAGATCTGCTGCTACAGATATATTTTCTTATCTAGTAGAATTTAGCCCATCCATGGTCCGAGAATTTGTGATGCAAGAGGCCCAGCAGAGTGATGATGTAAGTAAGGGTGGTTTGGAGTTTGTTGCATATACCAGTCTTTGGGCAACCAGGGAGCAAACAAAACGATAAAACAAACCTCTAGAAATATAGAAAAAATACTTCTGAGCATGTTGGTGTTCCATGAGGTTACAGGGTGTTTGAGTCTGATTAACAGGGACTGTAGGTGTGGAGGGTTGTGTTTGACAGAATCTCTGTATCCAAATGCAACTCTCAATTCTTCAGTTTCACTTAGATTTGTCGTTAGAAAATGATAGAAATTGTGGAAATTCCTTTGCACTATTGACAGTGTGACTAATTCCTTTGTGCTGTGTGTGTTTGGGGTTGTTTGCAGGACATCCTCCTCATCAACGTGGTCATTGAGCAGATGATCTGCGACACGGACCCGGAGCTGGGCGGAGCCGTTCAGCTGATGGGGCTCCTGCGGACCCTGATAGACCCAGAGAACATGCTGGCCACAGCCAATGTAAGGGACTGCAGGGCTGCACATGCTCCTCTGTCTCAGCACAGTTAAAAACCTGCTGTTCTCTGCCTTTGCTCTGCTGCTGAATTTAAACAAGCCCAAAAATAAGCTTAAAGTTTCCATTTCAGGGCATTGTGCAGGTATTTATTAAAACAAGTTTTGTCAAGCATTTTGAGTTGGTGGTGTTTTTACAGTAGATGTTTGCATGGTGGGGATTTTTTAGTGATACTTAGCTTGGTTAGTTGGCCCAAAATGAAGAAACTGATCTTCCTTGAGCAAAGACAGTGCTGCAGGCAGAACAAATACACAGGCAGACCTAAAGGGGTGAATAGAATTCTGTGTGGGCTGTTTATTATGTTACTCTTCTTTCTTATTTCAAAGCTTATATGCAAATGCCAGTGTTTGATAAAGTGATTTTTGTTTTAGAAAACAGAAAAAAGCGAATTTCTCAATTTCTTCTACAACCATTGTATGCACGTTCTCACTGCACCGCTTCTGGCCAATACATCAGAAGATAAATGTGAAAAAGGTACTGATCATTTTAATTCTCTTTTTCCTCCTTTGAGGCTTGTGGTGTTTGGAAGTGACTGACAGTGCTAGTCCCAGGGATCAGCCTGTGATGCCAGCTGGGAATATGCTTGTGGGAAAGTGCTGCTTCCCCAGGGACAGGGGTTCTGTGGGCAGCAGTGTTCAGCTCTGCTTGCAGCTCTGGATGCTGCCAGAGCTTCATGCTGTGCTTTGTGAAAGATACACTTCCTTACTGTTCATCATACTAATAAACAGTTAATTGCATACTAGTTTTACTAGTATTCATTTTTAAAAATATTTCCTGTAAAGCAGAGAGTGTTTGTAGGTCTCACATGAAATACTAAGTCCAAAAAGTAAATGTTTTGCACATTCTCTACAAAAATAAAACTTGTAAACTCATTTTAATATATTACTTAAAAATTTAGGATGAGCACTTCCTTTTATTCTGTGTAGTAATAACATTCATAGGTTTTATGTTACACATTTTCATCTAGATGGATTTAAAACTTTATAAGGTACATTCAATATAGAAATCTCACCTGGCTGCATTCATGCTGCACACTGGTGTCTGCGTAGCTCACAGAAACTTGTTACCTGTTAGATCTGATAAAAATTTGGCCATCTGGTAGAATTGATTGTTTATCCCCATCTTTTAAATCTTGGCAGTGCTTTGAAAACCTTTTTCCAATTTTTGTTACTATTTCTCTTTATCAGATGCAGTAGTTGGATCCACTAAGAGTAATACAATTTGTCCTGGTAAGTTTTCATTCACTCTGAGTTTTAAAACTTGCCTTGCATGCTGTGTATGATATTCTTTAAAAAAAAAAAAGTTAGGTATGCCCATAATTTATTTCTTTTAGTACTTTTTATTGAAACAGATGTAGGGGCTTTGCTTCACTTCAGATGACCAAAAGCTGAAGGAACATTTTAATCAGTTTTTGAGTTACTGGGGTTTGATTTCTTTTTTCTTTAGTCAGCCTTGCTACTGAAAGTTTAAATCACTGTTGGTAGAATATATTCTAAAGAGACATAGCTGAGCTTTTACAGGTGGGATTTGTATCTCTGCTGGCTGTTTTTTAAACATTATGAAAAGATATTGCTAATTAGGTTCATGTGACTACGTGGCTGACTGGCTTTCATCCTCTAACTGCACAGTGTTGGTGTGGGTTGCTGTCACCAGGCACTCCCTGGTCCTGGAGGAAATGCCACTGCCAGAGCAGGCTGAGTGTGACTGGGGAGAAAAGAAAACCACAGTGGTGTTTGTTGGTTTGTTCTGACCCAAGGTCCCAGAGCAAGAAAGCTAAAATCCTCTAGAAGTACATCAGGAATTGTAATAGCAGCTGAGCTTGGTGGTGGTTTGGTGTATGGCAGCACTTTATTTATTTTGGTGTAATTTAAATTGTTTGTTTTTCTTGCAGATAATTACCAAACGGCACAACTACTTGCCTTAATTTTGGAGCTGCTTACCTTTTGTGTGGAACATCACACATATCACATCAAGAATTACATTATGAACAAAGATTTGCTAAGAAGAGTACTGGTATTGATGAATTCCAAACACACCTTTCTGGCCTTGTGTAAGTAGGCAGCTGTTGTGATTTCCTCCTTCAAGGCTTGGTGTGCAATGTGTAGAAGGTGTACCAGAGTACAATTAAATTCAAAATTCATGTTATTTCCCTATTTATTATTGACTACTGTTAGGTAATTTTGGAAAAAAGGTAGCAGGTGTCTGTTAAAATAGACCAAATCATGAGGGGGAAGGAGCATTGCTGTACCTTTCCAGTGATCCTTTCAGGTCTTCCTGACAATAAGGTTCATATGTTCAGGTCTTCCTGACAATAAGGTTCATATGTTCAGGTCTTCCTGACAACAAGGTTCATAAGCTCTCTTGCCTTATTTAACTGGAAATAGTGTCATTTCTTAATAGCATCATAAATCTGGTGCTCCTTGTGGAGAGGGAGTGAGACTTTGTGAACCATGACATTGAAAGACATGAGGCTTGTTGTGGGAGCTGAACAGAGCAAAACACAGGAGTGAGCTGATAATTTAACTCCACACATGCTGAAGTGTGTTGTGCTGGACTTGAGAAAGAAATTGGTGATCCTGATGACCCTCAAATACCCAGGAAAGTCAAAGAAGGAAGGAAGGAAGGAAGGGTGACCTGTCAGCAAGTGCTGCTCATGCACTTCCCCAAAGTGCTTTTTAATGCCCTTGGTTTGGGGGTGCATCTTCCTCTAGGTAACACCTCAGTTCTTTCCATGGAAGCAGATTGGAGCTCTGGCATGTGATTATTCAATCCTGGACTTTTTCTGCATGCAGGTGCTCTTCGCTTTATGAGGAGGATAATTGGGCTGAAAGATGAATTTTACAACCGCTACATCACCAAGGGAAACCTCTTTGAGCCAGTTATCAATGCCCTGCTGGACAATGGCACTCGGTACAACCTGCTCAACTCTGCAGTCATTGAGCTGTTTGAATTCATCAGAGTGGTGAGTTCAGCTGCAGCTCCAGCTCTGGCACTCACAGGCACCCAGCTCCTCACAAAACAAGGACTTGCAGCAGCTCCTGAGCCACTTGCTGCCAGTGCCTTGATGGGTGGGAGGCTGTTCTGGGAATGTTTTGTGGTCTGTGAAAATGAAGGGCAGTTTGTAGTCATAGAATATTGTAGCTGCTGTCTTTACCAGCAAGAAGAACATGAAGAATGTTAGGATTTGCCTGATCTGGTGAGAGAGGGGGACTGACCAAAAGGTTCCTGGTCCCACACGAGGTTACTGGTAATGTGTAGCTACTGAGGGCTAGGGAGAACAGGGCACAGCTCTCCTGGATAAAATATCCTGATAGCACAAATAGAATTGGCACACTACTGAGTATATTGTCTGTTTCTGTGGGAAGCTTAATAAATATTTCTAGACCTCAGCTCCTTTATTAAGGATAAATCTGATTTCATGCTTCACATTTGTACAATATTGTTGTGCATTAATGTTTTGGCTCTGGGCAAGAAATCAGCTGCTTTCCAAACTGAATTCAAAAACTTCCTGAACTTCTGCCTGTGACCATTTGAGACTGAAACCCTGTTTTGTTCTCCTGCAGGAAGATATTAAGTCCCTTATTGCACACATAGTTGAAAACTTCTACAATGCACTTGAATCTATTGAATATGTTCAGACTTTCAAGGGACTGAAGACAAAATATGAGCAAGAAAAGGACCGACAAAACCAGAAGCTGAACAGGTAGGCCCCAGCTTCTGTGCTCTGAGCCTGGCAGTGGCTGCCATTCTGCAGGGCTGCTCCTTGGTTTTCCCTGTCCCAGAGGGGTGGCAGGAGCAGGAGGCTGAGAAAACTGGGATTAGAAGAAAGCCCCATCTACCTTCCCTTGTGGCCAGCTGTAGTAGAGCTGATGCTGGTCAGTGGATTGAATGTTATATTTAGAAAACTCAGCTTATGAAGAGCAGAATGTTGCTCTGTCACTCAGATTAGGGATTCAGTCTGGCTCATCATGAGCTGGGGTGTTGGTGAGCCTTGGGGCGAGGGCAGAACCAGGGGTGGAGCTGGATTGCCTTCTCTAATGCCCCAAATTGCCCCTAAAGCTCTGGAAGGCCTTTCTGACCCCGAGTGTGAATCAGCAGCACAGCTGGAATCCCTCTGTGTGTCCCTTGCAGTGTCCCATCCATACTGCGGAGCAACAGATTCCGCAGAGACGCCAGAGCCCTGGAGGAGGATGAAGAAATGTGGTTCAATGAAGATGAAGAGGAGGAAGGCGAAGCTGTTGTACCTCCAGTTGAGAAGTCAAAACAGGAGGATGATTTTCCAGATAGCTATGAAAAATTTATGGAAACTAAAAAAGGTATTTACTCCGTTTGAGCTCGTTGGCACTGGAAGCGCTCTATGGCAGATAGGTGGAGTATCAACTATTTATCAGTAACTGGTTTATTTATCAGCTGGTTATCGGCAACTAAGTAGTGGTTTGTGCTCTGTACCTCGAGCAGCAGCCAAGGATATTCTGTATAATTGAGTCATGAGATCCAAGCGTGTCCTTGCAAGGCGGTTTAGGATTAAAATAACAAGTTAAACTGCTTGGAGCACACATCTGGTTGAAATAGCGTTCAGAAGCAAGGCTTGGAATGTGCCTGTGTGCCCTCAGCAGCTGGGCCCTGCTTGGTTTGCTGCTGGTGGGCTCTGGATGGGGTTGGTTGGGGAACTGCCAATTGCAGCTGAACTGCAACCAAAAAAACCTGCCGGCTCTTGCCCCGCTATTGTGCTGTGATGTGGATTGTACTCCGTGGTGTGCAGCTGATTCTTAAGTGTGACAATGTTTGTCCCTCAGCTAAGGAGAGTGAAGACAAAGAGAATCTTCCAAAAAGGACTTCAGCTGGGGGATTCAAATTCACTTTTTCCCACTCAGCCAGCGCAGCCAACGGCGCGAACGGCGCAAACAGTAAATCCGTGGCAGCTCAGACGTCGCCGGCCAGCTCCAACGGCTCCTCTTCCAAGAACACAGCCCTGAGCCCGGCGCTGCCGGCCCCCAAGGTGGGAGAGCTCCCCAGGGAGCCATCCTGGTGGGGCTGAGGGAGGGCTAGAGTCACCCCCAGCCTTCAGAGAGTCCCTGAGTGCTTTGGGGGAGCCATGAGTGGGGCTGGGCTCTGCTGGAATCCGGTGGGCGCAGCCTTGTCCCACGTCCTTTGCTTCATTTCAATGTTGCCACTTTTTTGCCTGCCCTGTTGCTGCTCTGTGTGTGGTGTGCAGAGGAAATTTGGGAGCTGAAAGCTCAAAGACTTTTCAGAAGCCATACACAGCAGGATGCACCACTTCCTACTATCCCCTACCTGTAGAGTTCACCCAAGCTTCAACACCAGCCTGCCAAAACACTGATGTTTCTCACTTGGGCTACTGCATTATCAGTACTTTTTATATAGAGACAGTGCAGTGCTAATCAATACAAATACTTGGCTTGTTTTTTAAATTCAGGAAGTTTCCTTGTCTGGCAGGTGCTCCATTTCAGACAGCCACACTCATGAAAACATCCCTACATGGCAGACACCTAAAAAAAAAAAAACACAAAAAAATCAAGCCGAGTGGCTCTCAAATCTGTCACAAACACATTCAGGATATTTCTAGCTAAAGACATTGCATAATTAACAGTCATCTTAGTGGGATTTTGGGAACTGTGTGAGTGCCCCCCCAGCCTGTGAATTGCTGGGTGTTTCTAAGGCCATAAATGCAGAGAAGACCCCTCTGTGGTGCCTGAGACAGCCAGGCATTATTGGAATCCTCAGCCCTCCAGCTCCTGAGCAGCTACAGCAAAGTGTGGCAGGAGTCCAATTGCCCACCCTCAGGCTAAGCAGCCAGAGGGATGTGAGCCTGCACATTTCAGTTTTTGCTTGTCCCGCTGGGTTGAAAGTGATTTTTAAACAATCCTCGGTTCAGCCCCAGAGGAGCAAGGAAGCTCCAGTACTTTTTGCAGCTTGAGGTTCAGAACCACTTTCCAGACAAATGGGACTTGGAATGCCAAAGGCGTCACCAAGAAACCTGTTTGTGCAGGCTGGTGTGTCCCAGACAGGTTGGCTGGAAGTTATGTCCAAAAATTGCACCTTCCTGGGTATTTTTTCAATGTGAAAATTTCCCTTTTTTCCTTTTTCTAATTGACAGGGAAGTCTAGTTGGGCTAGTGGATTATCCTGATGATGAAGATGATGATGAAGAGGAGGAGACATCTCCAAGGAAAAGACCTCGTCTGGGTTCATAAAAGAAACCAAAACTTTGGAATAAGAACTTTTATTATGGGGTTTCAAATGCTGCAACTGTTTTAAGAGCTAAAAAGAATCTGATTCAGAAAGCTTTCTCCCATGAGTATATAAGATAATACAAGGAGTAGCAAAAGAAACTCGATGTATCAGCTAGAAAGGGTTAGTTCTGTAAACACAAAGCTTCCAAGGAACTTAATGTCTTTCTAGAAAGTAAGGAGTCTGCCATTCAGGCTGTCAAAAAAATGAAAAATGAAAAAAAAAAAAGGTGGGTTAGTATTCACAGAACCTGGATGATGGCTTCTCAGCAAGGAAAGTCTCAGGTGTCGGGAGGGAAAGGGGGAGGGAAAGGTATGGTAACACTTTTTAAAAAATATTGCAGGGTTTCCCCAGTGTTTAACAGAACTAGGAAAAAAAAATAAAATTCAAGCTTAAATTTTGAACCCAGTAATCTTAATTTTGTAATGGTGCTGTCAGTTGTGTTCTTTTAGCAATGCCTCTTTTAAAAAAACTTTAAGGGAAAACTAACTCTGTTTGCATAAGAACAATCCATATTTTGGGACCATTTATTACCAACTAAACTGCATTTCTCATGGTTGGAGGGAGGGACGCTGCAGTTATAGTGCATGTTGAGTTGTTTCAAACAGTTCAAATACGTTTTAATTTGTATTTTCCAAGAGGAGAGAATGGAAGCTGGATTCAAAATGGAAGGTTTTGCTTGTTTGGTCAGCGAGACGTCCAGTACTATCTCTGCCAAGGAGCAGTAGCTTCCCAAGGTCTGCAGGAGCTGCTTGTGTCCCAGTGGGGCTGTGCAAGGCCCAGCCCCCAGCAGGTGGGGAAGATCCCAAATTCCGGCCGCGCTCTGCGCTGTTCCGAGCTCTGTCTCCTCTCAGAGCGGCCCTGTCCCTGCTTGGGAGTTTCAGTCACATGGGTGAGGTGGCAGTAAGAAACACTAAGAGGTTTTTCATAGCACTGACTGGAGCAGCTTTTTAACACCAAGTTTGGACCAAGATGGGATTATTGCCAAGAGAACACCGGGCTTTGAGGTGGAATCCACAAGCAGCACCTGAACCTGGGGGTATTCCGAAAGCTGCTTTTTTAAAAAAACAAAAGCACATTCCACATAGGCTGTGACAGGAACAGGGGAGTTCATGGTGAGGTGGTAGAGGCAAACAGTCCAGGTTTTATTCTCAAGAGCAGCACATGAACTGTAAATATTTTAATGTTAGTTTGCCCATATGTGATCTGAGATCATGACGAATGAGAGGAGATTTCCAACGACTGTGTGTGAGAAATGTTAAAAGATGGAACCAGCAGCAATCCACCACATAGATCACTCTTGTAATACGTGTTATGGGTCCATTTCTCCTGGAATAGTTTAAACTGAAGCAGTTTCTCTGTTTTGGAGATTTTTGTAGTTAGTTTTAATTTTAGCTCTTGTTTGGAAAAAGATGGGCTGTCTGTGTAGATATGAAGTATAGTTTTTTCCATAAAACAGAAGTTTATTTTGTATTAAAGATACCACTGTACTTGTTTTACACCATTTGTATACATGTGGTGATATTAATGCTGAACTGTAAAATTCAGGAATTAAAATGTGACCCTGTAATTCCATAATTATTGCTTTGGTTTGGTTTGTTACACATGGTAAGTGAAGTCAGAACTTTCAATGTGGCCATTGTAGGATATTGTTGAAGATGAGTTAACCATGCAGATTTCAAAGGGACTCCATGGCACTGGATGAAATCCCAGAGGGAAGGTGTGAGCTCTCCCCGCCGCGTGAGTGAGACACGACCATGCCCGTGGACCTGGGGCTGGGGGTGTGGGCTGCCTGAACTCCAGGCCACACAGAACAGGACTCTGGTGGAAGCTCCAGACCTGAGCAAGTGTTTGCTGCTACAGAGGAGCTGCAGCATCATCCTCGTGTGCTCACTCTTTGCTTCCCACGGAGTGTTTTCTCTGCAGCAGTAAAGATGATTGGCAGGCCATGGGAGCAGCAGTTACCTGGGATGTGCCTTCACTCACCTGAGGAGGAGCAGTGGCATCACCTGGAGCGTGGACCTGAGCTGATTCTCTTCAGCAGCCTCCCAAGCCGAGTTCTCCGTGGGTCTCTGGAGGAGGGTGTCAGTCCTGGCTCTGCTCCTCAACACCCCAAATGCGTCACTCAGGTACTGGCAGGAGCTTTAAAAACCCATGCAGACAAACATGAGATTGTTTTACAGCAAAACCAAGAATGTAATGAATTTTTATAGTTAGTAGGGAAGAAAGGACTGAGTAATGTGGCAGTAGATGTCCCGTTAAAAACCAACCTGCAATTCTGGGAGAAGGTGACATCCAGCACTCTCCAGCTTTTGCCTGGGGCTGTCACCTCTGTGCTGGTTCCCAGTCTGCCCTCAGGGGCAGCTGCATTTGTTGTCCTGCCTGGGATCCTTCCACTACCACTTTTTTTGGGAAAGAACAGAGCATCTGCCGACCTGTATCAGCTACAAATGCTCTTTTGATAAAAACTACATGCAACTTGAAGGGGTGGGTTTGTCTCTTTTCGTGGCAGTTGCTGTGGCAGTCACTGAGCTGAGGCCATGGCCAAAGGGTGACATCTCCTGGCTTCCCTTTGAGTCTGTGACAGCCAAACCAGTAAAGGGCTTCAAGAGATTTCCATTACTGTGGAAGTGAACTGCTCGGAACAGCCTCACCTTTGGACTAAAGCAATTCCTCTTATGAAGTTGCATTTATAACAAGCTTGGAGCTGGGTATGGAAAACTACCTCAAAAACCTGTAAAATGCTGTAATCTGGAGTTAGTTTGTGAATGTCTTGACTCCAAAGCTACAGTGTGTTTCTCAAAAATGAGGTGGCCTGGAGCGTGGCGGGGGGACAGGACCGGCTGGCGCGCCCTGAAAGAGCTGCAGGGAGGGAGCGGCGGGGCGGCGGTGCTGCTTCCAAAGGGACACGGGAAAGGCTGGCAGGTGTGAATGCAATAAATCGAGCGAATGGTCGAGAAATTCATTAAAGAGCCTGACTGGAAGGCGCCGCTGCCACTGAACGCGCTGCAGCCGGGGACAGGTGGGGAAGCGCCGGAGGTCTGCGCCGCTCCGTGTCACAGATGCGACTCTGTCGGCACCGCCCCGAGGAACGCGGAGATCAGAGATGCCAAGGACCACGCCCGGACTTTCCGAGCAGCCCCTCGAAGGGATAAGGCCGAGACACACGAGACGAGACGCCCGAGAGACACAGAACGGCCGGCAGACAAGCGACACGACACACACCGGGACTGCTCTGCCCTGCGCACCTCGGCCTTGTGATCCCGAGTGAGAATTTCCCTTTATGTGTCCTGAGGGCCCCTTTCTCGGACACCCCTGTCCCCAAAGCTGATTTAAAAATGCCTCCCTGCCATTCCCAACCCGGCACCCGACTGTCATCCCCTCTGCGGGTCGTAGCCCTGTACTTATCTCTCAGATGCCTGGGGAAATAGCTTTCTTTGGGGTTTGGGAACCTGGTGTTCTGGTCTTTAGAAACTGGGTTCTTTTGGTATTTCCTAACTTGGTGTTCTGGTATTTTTGAACTGGGTTCCTTTGGTGTTTGGGAACTTGGTGTTCTGGTCTTTTGAAACTGGGTTACTTTGGTATTTCTGAGCTTGGTCTTCTGCTATTTATGAAACAGGTTACTTTGGTATTGCTGAACTTGGTATTCTGGTGTTTTGCAACTTGCTTTTCTGGTATTGTTAAACTGGGTTCCTTTGGTTTGTAACCAGAGTGTGCTGGCGCCTGGCTCTGTTCCGAAGTGCCGGCAGAGAAATCCTTCTCTGCTGTTTTTTTTACCCTTGTCTCCATCTCGGTGTAATTTTTCAGAGTGTGAGTTTCAATGAGAGAACCCCTTTCTTTGAAGAAGGCAGTGGTTTTATGTCTTCTTTATTTCTTGGAGATGTTCTCATTCTCAGTTCCGAGTTTTGTCAGCATGAGAAACATTTATTACTCTGTATCTCTTACGAGCTTTCTAACGTGTTATAACTGTTTCCAGTTATAATTCACCGCAATTTGGCCTCTATGTCGTTGTATTTTACTTTAGCACTGGTTTTGTATACTACCTTGTTGCTTACTCTCTCTACATAATACATTATCACTTATATTAAGGCTATTTCTACATAATACATAATTATATAGCTTAACACTATTTCTATATTATACATAATACATTATCACTTATATTAAGGCTATTTCTACATAATACATAATTATATAGCTTAACACTATTTCTATATTATACATAATACATTATCACTTACAAATGCCCTATTAACACATGCCAAAGCCAGCATTATTATTTATTCATTTATCACATTGGCAAAGAATACAACATTATTCCTGGAATAAAATGACAGCAGTTAATACAACAAGATCTTCCATACCTTGAGAGTCATATGATTTCCCCACTCAGTGACTTTATATTCCCATTCAGGGATTGTTATACCTAAGAGATCTAGCAGTTTAGACAAGAGAAGAGTAACAGAGAAGCTCTAATTGTAATGTTGATTTTCAATTGTTTGTTACTATTTCCTCACCCATGAAAGACACTTATAATTACTTTTCTGTTCCCTAGGACCATTCGTAGGAGTGAATTTCACTATTGGTGCTGAGATTTAAACATGAGGGAAAAAGCCTGGATTAGCGTTAAGTTGTTAAACTTGCTGTCACAGTGTTCAAGAATGTTATAGGGATGATGGGAGTCTGGGGTAAGCTTAGCTATGAAATCTGTTCCATTTCATCAACTAGGCTTAAAAGAAGACCCAATGGGTTTGTTTGGTTTTTGATTACTTTTTTTTAAATTTTTTTCTTTAGGAAAACTGTGAATATTATAGGGGAAAAAAAATTAAGTATTTATGTCTGACATTTGTATTGACAGGTTGCCAAGACGTGTTTGGGGAATCACAATAATGCATCGCCTGGTTTGAAGGCAGCAGAAACCTACAAGCTTTCGGGTATTCTCTTTCAGAGTAACTGCAGGGGCTTTACTGAGAGGTCTTGTGAAACATGCAATTACTTGAAGTATGCTTGCACATTCTTCGCTAAGTTCTGTCTCGAAAGAGAACACTACTTAGTCCAGACTTTGCATCTGATTGCAATTCATCTTTTAAAAATGCTTTCTGGCTGGTAACAGTTTGCAAAGCCATTGAGCATTTGGAGAACTAGTAGTCAAATGACTTAGCAGTAAAATGGCTTAGCAGTAAAATGATTTGATTTGATAGTGTGTGTCTATAGCCCTGGAAGCAGGAGAAGGGAAAGATTTCCAANTTGCTGGACCAAGAGAAGATCAGAATCACCGTGGTTATAAAGCAGCATCAGACTTGTGTGGTTTTGCACTGTAAAGACTGTTAAATACCCTTCCTTTAATAGAGATCAGGACCCTTTTCTGGGCACATCTGGCAAATATCCTGTTCTGCTGCAGTAGTTTATGATTGGCACATCATTTTAACAGACATCCAG
>VZRZ01004075.1:168569-179243 GCA_013398175.1 Climacteris rufus | reverse complement strand
GCTCTATCCCGGCTCTGTCCCGGCTCTGTCCCAGCTCTATCCCGGCTCTGTCCCGGCTCTGTCCCGGCCCAGCCCTGCTCGCAGCCCCTCGGGGGCCCCGCGGGCTCTCGGTGGCCCCGGAGCCGCTGCCCGGAGCCCGCAGAGCCGCAAACGCCGCAGTTTGTGCATCTTTCCAGTCAGGAAAAGAAGTTGGATTTACGGGCAGGGTGTCGGTCTCTAGTGCAGCCGGGGATGCTGTCAGGGATATTTTAGAGGATCTGCCCGCTGCTGCACCTTGAAAAGTGATTCGGTGCTGAGGCCGTGCACTGATAAACCCCGAGGAACTGCAGAGCCGCTGCTGAAAGCCCAGGGCGAGTGCAGCGTGTGAATGAAAGCTCAGCCCGCGGGGGAAGGTCTGGCCAGCACTGTGGCTGCAGAGCGAGCCCGGGGCAGAGATGGACAAACCTTGTGCAGAGCAGCACAAACCTCCCCTGCCCGGGCAGAGATGGACAAACATTGGGCAGAGCAGCACAAACCTCCCCTGTCCGGGGCAGCGATGGACAAACATTGGGCAGAGATGGACAAACCTTGTGCAGAGCAGCACAAACCGCCCCTGTCCGGGGCAGCGATGGACAATCCTTGTGCAGAGCCGCACAAACCTCCCCTGCCCGGGGCAGAGATGGGCGAGGAGCGGTCCCGGTTTTGGGGACCTGGGCTGAGCCCCTCCCGGCCGCGCCCCGGCCCCGATATTGCTCTGCTCTCCTCAGCACCCACAGAGATCCCACTTGTTTTGAAATGCAAATCCTCTTTCGGAAGCCACGATGTGAACAGGACGCGTCTGAAGCTCGGAGCCGCTGCCCAGCTCGCAGCAGCGGGTGATGGATGGCAGTGTTTGCACAGGATCTCTCACTCACAGCATCCCAGGAGGACTTTGCAGATAATGCCCTGCAAAGGCTTTTGGAGCTCAAACAAAATAACAGCTGGTCCAGGGCAGTTGAAAAATCCCATTTTAATTCCAGTTCTGCTCTCCCCTAAAGCCACTGGACTGTTTTGTCTCCCAGAATTGAAATCCCTTTGTTTACTTTTGTTCCTTTGAAAAGAAAAGAGAAATGAGTTATGATAGTTTAGTTCGGCACCTCTTGTGCAGAGCAAGTTCCTGTGCCCTGCCCAGATACCTGCCTGGCACACAGGGAGCATGGCTGGGCTTGCTGCTGACACAGCCTGAGCACAAATACTGCTCCAGGACGTCTGCAAATCCAGGGAAGTGTTCCCAGGCTTCATAGCCTTGACAAGACGTCAGCATCTGGGGAAACCTGAACAGACCTGGTGACCTGAGGAGTGGCAGCAGAGAACAACCCCCAGCCCTGTTCACTCTCTGTTCACAAAGTCCCAGAAATATTGATATAAATTATTTCCTCCCCATCAGGACGAGGTGTCAAAGCTCAGGTGTGGCCTTTGACAACCCTTGGGTGTTTCCTTGGAAGCTGTGAGCTAAAGCTGCCAGGTCAGGGGATGCACACAGCTCTTCTGGGTAACACAAAGGCAGAAGAACACAAAGTTCTGTGCCAGAAGCACAAAACTCCCTGAAGTCTTTGAGGAGGCCTTGCTTGTGGCTCTGGCTGCCAGTCACCCTGTGTGTGAAAGGAGATGGAGGATGAGAGGGAGAGAGCTGTCTAGGAAGGAATGGGAGGGGGAGAAAGGAAGCTGGATTGTGAGAAGCAGGACAGAATAGGAATTATGTAAGCAAAACAGGCAGAAAATGAAAATAATGAAGAAAAGACTGGTAAACCTCATTGGAGCTGCAAAGTTTCTGTTTCTGTTTCTGTTTCTGTTTCTGTTTCTGTTTCTGTTTCTGTTTCTGTTTCTGTTTCTGTTTCTGTTTCTGTTTCTGTTTCTGTCTGCTTTTACTGCTGGTGACTCACAGAAGGCACAGTTAAGGTGGGTTTGGATCCCTCCATCCTGCCGGAACCACTCACAGCTATGAAAAACAACAGAAACCCAGCAGCACCCGGCTGCTTCCAGGCTGTCCCACGGACACCAGAGTGACCCTTCTGCTTCCAGAGGCTTTTTCCCTGCTGGGGATGGACGGCAGAGGCAGCTGGGGCTGCCAGGCTCTGCCTGCCAGTGGCACCATCCCCGTCAGCTCCTGCACTGCTCACATTGCTGTGGTGCCCCAGGCACTGATGCTCCGTCCCTACAGACAGCAAACCCAATGCATTTGGCTTTTCTGGCCGTGTTCCCTGCCTGGCTGGTTTTTCATGTGCTCGAGGCCATTTGGGGACCGTGCTGGGGCAGGAGCTGCCTCAGCCACAGCGCCTGTGCTGCTGCTGCCTTTGAGCCCGTACAAAAGGCATCTTCCTCGTGTCCTTTTACATCTTGTAGCTGTGGCTCTGCACAGCACTGCTTCAGAGAACAGCACATCCTTTGCCTTTGTGTTGTCAGTGCTGAGACTCGTTCTGCTTCAGGGGGTTTTGCCAGGGGCCTCTCGAGGGAGGCATTTCCACTCTTGTTCCTGCAAACAGCAGCTGCAGAATGCAAGGCTGCACTCAGAGCAAGGACCACAGCAGCAGCAAGGTATTAACTTATAGCAGTTCCTAGTGGTGTCACCGGAAGGATTAAACTTTGCTTGATTCTGCTAAAATCTTGCTGGTTACTAAAATGCTGTGGAGATATTTGGGGTAAGGTTGGATCCAGTGCTCCTGGGCAGGGGCAGAGAGCTGCTGGCAAACATGGCCAGGGCACAGGGCCAGAGAACTGCTTCCCAAAACTTCTCTTACATTCCAGACACATCTGTGCTTTCAGATCTGAGGGACAGAGACCCATGAGATACTTTGGGTTAATTTTGTAATTTTTAATCCTTTTTTTTCTCTTCCACTTGTCCTTATCCACCTTCTAGGAGGCTCTGAAAACAGCCCCCACACCCTGAGCTGGTACAGCCGCCAGGAAAGTGCAAGAGAAGCAGCTTGGAAAGGCTAAAAGAGAATGTCCATGTGGTAATGTTGCAGTGCCTCTGATGACAGCGCTGTGTAGCTGCACACTGAGCTGTGCTCTGAACTCTTCTGCCCCCAGACCTGTGCCTGCTGAGCTGAGCTGAGCTGAGCTCTTTGAAAGGCATTTACTGGAGCAAGTTCCTTGTGCGTGAGCACACTTTGGGGGACAGTTACAAGGATTCCAAAGGAGTCTGAAGGCTGCATCACTTGAGTCCCATTGAAATTCAGTAGCTGTTGGATCCTTCTGTGTGTGAATTCAAATAAAGCTTGAACTTGTCTTTATGTTTTATCTCCATTTCTGTTTAAGATGCAGCAGCTGCCTTTGACCTTGTGGATCACGAACTCTCCTGGGTCCATGGGGATCTGCAGCACACCCATTGCTGCCACGGGATCTGCTGCTGTTTGCTGGACTTTGGGAGGTTTATATCCAGGAATATTTGATTCTCTTCCTCCAGCACAGAAATGTGGAAAACCCAAATCCTTCCATCCTTTTTCTCTAATGTCTTTCCAAGTACTCTTGTTCTGCCTTTGTCCAGCACACTGCTCCTCCTGTGCCTCTGATAAGTTGAACTGAAGATCAGGGTGATAAAGAACTCCAGATGCTGCAGGACCCACGTGCTGGGGCTGTGACTTCCCAGTGCAGAGCTGGGAGAGGTCCCCGGGCTCTGGGGAGCTCAGGGATGGGCTGGAGCTCTGCCTGGAGCTGTCCACAGCCTGATGTGTTTATTAATGGAATTAATTCGTGTGAAATTGGTGTTTTATTGTGGAAACGGGAGCTGTGGTTGTGCAAGGAGTTCCACAGTCCCAAAACAGGATGGGCATCCCTGCACACACTGGGGGTGTTCCCAAAACAGGGGGGAGATCCCTGCACACACTGGGGATGTTCCCAAAACAGGGGGGAGATCCCTGCACACACTGGGGGTGTTCCCAAATCAGGATGGGGATCCCTGCACACACTGGGGATGTTCCCAAATCAGGATGGGGATCCCTGCACACACTGGGGGTGTTCCCAAAACAGGGTGGAGATCCCTGCACACCCCGGGGGTGTTCCCAAATCAGGATGGGGATCCCTGGCCCCAATGGGGATGTTCCCAAATCAGGATGGGGATCCCTGCACACACTGGGGGTGTTCCCAAAACAGGGGGGAGATCCCTGCACACACTGGGGGTGTTCCCAAATCAGGATGGGGGATTCCTGCACACACTGGGGGTGTTCCCAAAACGGGGGGGGGGATCCCTGCACACACTGGGGGTGTTCCCAAAACAGGATGGGGATCCCTGCACACACTGGGGATGTTCCCAAATCAGGATGGGGATCCCTGCACACACTGGGGGTGTTCCCAAAACAGGGGGGGATCCCTGCACACCCCCCAGCTCCTGCAGCCACATCCTGCCCTGCCCTGGGCCCTGAGCTACAGAAAACTCCAAACATTTGGGGAATGCTGGAACACCAGCCCTGTCCCTCTGCAGAAGCACATCCCATACGTTTGAGCTTTGGAAGTGCTGCTGGGAATTCTGAACCAAATGCCTGTTTCCGGTACCTTTGCAGGTATCTGTAACCTGTGGGAGCAGGAGCTGGCATCCAGGTTCTCCTGGTTTACTCTGCTCTGTTCGTGTCTCTGTGTGGAATGCTCGGATGCTGCAGAGTTCTCTCAGTAACAACAGTTCATTTGTTTCATTCTTGTGTGTCACAGGAATGAACAAATACATCTCACACTTCACAACCACCCAGACCTCCTGTTCTAGGGGCATTTTAGCCCTCGTGGTGTGCAGATGTGTGGTTAGAAAACAACAGGAATGTTCTCCTCTCAATGTTTTTCTGATGAGACCCAAGAGTGAAAGGAAAATAAACATTAATTATTAAATTATTTTTCATTTCAATGATCTCAATAAATGATCCAGTTCTTTCAGTCACCATTTCTACTCTTTGTAACTCAGATCCAGATGGGAAAGAAGCAGTTCACGTTCAGCTGCAGCTGGTGGCAGATCCTTTGCAAGGGCAGGACCAGGTTTGATGAGAAGAGGCTTTTTGCATGCAAATGTGTTCCTTCCACAAAACTCTGGAGCCCAGTAACAGGGCAGGCCCTGAGCACAGACAGAGCTGTTGGCAGCACATCCTGACACGTCCACAGGTATCAGGCTCTGAAAGATGCTGAAATTACTTCATTTGCTGCAGACAGCTCAGGATTTATTGATTGATTTATTTATTGCTTTGCCACTGTACTGCTGGTGATCATTGCCTGTTCTCTTCCAAAGGAGGTGAGTGGGGCTTTGAAATAAACCTGGGAAGCAATAACAGCGAGCTCCTTTCTCCAGAAGTATCCTTTATCTGAGTGAATAGGGGATAAAAGACATAAGCCCTCACCTGCAGGTCACTGCTCAATGTGCTCCCTGCCAGCACTGCCAGCAGCACATCCATCTGCTCCTGGGCAGCCCAGTAATGAGGGATCTCATCCCTGGGAGACATTTTCTGCACTAGAGCACTTGCTGTCCCACTTGTCACCAATTAACCCTTAGTGGCAGCCTCAGAACTGGGGGAAAAAGAACCTGGCCCAAAAAGGAGGGTCTGTTCTCCACCGCGTTCCTTTGTGGGAGCCTGAGCCACCCTCGCTGCTCTGCCCCGAGGATCAGACTGTGAACAGATCCAAAACCAAATTTCCTTCCCCTGCAAAATGAAAATTTCTACTCCTCTACAATATTTTCATGACTTTTGTACTAATTAGGAGTTTGTCATCTTTAGGTTTCTCGGTGCTGTAACAACGCTTGGCTTTGACAACCTTTTGGCTTTGGATAACAGAGCTTCCAATTGTTCTGTGCAGAGGGAGAGCACAGGAATTCTGTGTTATCCATTTTGGAGCTCTTTTTAAATTTTCAACAACCCAAACAGCTGGGTGTTCTGTGGCTGTTGGTTGGTGCTGGGTGTTGTGTGGCTGTTGGTTGGCGCTGGGTGTTGTGTGGCTGTTGGTTGGTGCTGGGTGTTGTGTGGCTGTTGGTTGGTGCTGGGTGTTGTGTGGCTGTTGGTTGGTGCTGGGTTCTGTTGTGTGGCTGTTGGTTGGCACTGGGTGCTGTTGTGTGGCTGTTTGGGTGTCCAACCCCTCTGGAGACTGACCCCAGCGTGGGGCTGTGGGGCTCGGGTGTCTCCTTATCCCGTCCGGGGGTGACCAGAGGACGGCAGTGCTGATGCACCGGAGGGGGTGGCCCAAGGGGGGTGATGCACTGGCACAGAAGGTTTTTCCCAGCCAGGAGTTTCACCCTGGCTGTGCACTTTTTCCAAACAGTGTCCTCATGCAGAGTAACAAATTCCTACCTGCCAAAGAGCAGTCAGAGTGCTCCTGATTTAACTGCAGGGCTTCCCTGGAGGACTTTGGAAACTGTGGGCAACTTGGGATTTCTTGTAACAGCCAGGGTAACAAGGAAGGCAAATCTCTCTACAGGTTAAATTCTGTGAGGAGGAATTAATCATTTGGAAGTTTAATCTCTGCTTCCCCCTAGAAAGTGAGAGGACCAAGGCAGGTTGCTGTGTGATGTGAATGAAGACCTTGGCAAGCAGGAACATTTTTCCTGCTGTTATCCTGGCCTGTAGGAGAGCCTCAGGAAGAGATGAAGAAGTGGGAAAGAGCCAGAGATATCAGAGTTCTCATTCCCAGTGCTTGAAAGGCCCCAGGGAGAAGTAATTGGAAAATACTTAAGATCATATTGTTATAAGACAGCCACACTTTGCTTGAAAATTGTAGTGCAATAATCTTCTTTACTGATGGGAAGAAACTTGGTGAATTTAAAAAATGCTGATAAAGCGCAGCTGGGAAGGGCTCTGTTTTCAATGGAAATGATGATGGAACTGTTGCTTGGAATGCAGTGTGGGAGATCACAGCATAGTGCTGCAGGGTTCCAGCCTCCTGGAAAAACAGTGCAGAGCTTCCACGTTCATAGGGGTGCTGGGGGAACTGCAACCAGTCCCAGCCATTCCCTGCAGGAATCAAAGGTGGGGCTGGGGGGTTACAGTGCTGCCTGCAGCCAAGGGGAACAAACCATCCCCATCAGGTGGGATTCACTTGGAGAATAAAGTGTCCCTGTTGTGAGCTCTGCCACAGCAGAGGAGCCATGGGCAGGGGTTCAGCTGCTCTGCTTTCTTTGCTGCTGGGCCCTTCTGCCTCCGTGCCTGGGGATTGTTTGGATGCCGAGCTCTGGAGGGCTCCGGGTGCCAGGGTGGCTGTGCAGGGAGCAGCGCTGGGTTTGGGCTGTCCCGGGGCTGCTCCTGCCCTGGCAGCCCCTGCTGCGGTCCTGGCTGCTGCCCCAGGCTGGGGGATGGAGCCCTGAGCTGCCCCAGGCTGGGGGATGGAGCTCTGGGCTGCCCTGGGCTGGGGGATGGAGCCTTGGACTACCCCTGCCCCAGCTCTGACTGCTGCCCCAGGCTGGGGGATGGAGCCCTGGGCTGGGGGATGGAGCTCTGGGCTGGGGGATGGAGCCCTGGGCTGCCCCAGGCTGGGGGATGGAGCTCTGGGCTGGGGGATGGAGCCCTGGGCTGTCCCACGCTGGGGGATGGAGCTCTGGGCTGGGGGATGGAGCCCTGGGCTGGGGGATGGAGCCCTGGGCTGGGGGATGGAGCTCTGGGGGTGCTGCAGCAGCCTGGGGAGAGATCTGAGCCCAAAGCCACCGGAGCTCCTGCAGCACCTCTGCCTCTCTGAGCCCCTGAGCAGCTTTGTTTCTGAGTCCAGGATGCCACGTGCATATTTGATGATGTTTCCTTACAAGGGACATAACTAATTCCTTACTCTTGCATTTCTAGGGCATTTGTGCTAAGTTGGCCTTTCCTCCTGTGTTGTGGTGTGTGGCTGGGGTCAGGAGATTTCTCCTGGAAGGCGACAGAGAAAATGTCATTTTTTTTGACATGTTATCTGATCTTGAACTCCCCGGAGATTTAAAGGAAGGAAAGGGGCTAATTATACACCAAGAGTGTGTAGGCTGAGCACAGAAAGGCCACGATTTACACCCTGCTTCATGTGAAAGGAGAGCAAAAGCTGCTCCTGCAGTGGAGACAGCGATGTAGCTGTGAAACCTGAGAGACTTGGTGGTGTTCCTCCCAGATTTTCTGTTCTGGTGTGAATTCTTGCAGCATTGAAGCAAATTAGTTCATCACCAAATTGGGTAAATGTTGAGAATGCTTGCACATGGTTTTTAAATACCTGTGTCACGTGGCTCAGTAAATAACATTTGTGGATGTTTCCATGAGCAGCATGTGAATGCCAAAACAGACATTGCTTCATTTTCCACAGTTCTGTCCTTAATCACTGTTTCATTCCAACTTCTAGGCCATTAGTGAAGTGACACCCGAGGGGGAAGAGAGAAATCAAGTGACAGTGTAGGTGATGTCTGACATTAGCCAAATGTCAGGCTTTCTGATGGAGGCATCAAAATTAATCTGAAAATGTTATACCATTTTAGTCATTTTCCTAAGAGATTGAAAATCCGAGAGGCAGGCTGATGACATTTTGATTATAGTCTCAAATTGCAGAGACCTTGCAGAACACACCTTCTCCTCTCCCCTCACGTCATTAAAACCTGCTGTCACCTTGATCTTTATTATATTTTTCCATGTCCTGGCAGGTCTCTCGAGTTCTGCGTGCTATTGATCCTTGTTGTTTGAGCAAATTGAACATGTCAATATTGCCCAGATGAGCAAGTGGCTCTTGCATTTTGTATTAAAGAGCAAAGGTGGAGGAAAAACACACGGCAGAAGCAGCAGGGTAGAGTATCGAGTAACTGGCACACAAATATGTGCAACAAAGCGAGTCCAAGTCATGGCTCATGAAAAGCTCTGAGCTCTCAGGGTGGGTCCAGAGGGGATCCCTGAAGCTCTCCTCAGGACCAGGTTTGCCTTCTGTAGGGACAGCCCAGCTCTCTGACAGCCAGAGAGGGAGATCCTTTCCCATTCAAACCGTTTGAAAGCATCTGTGGTCAGCAGTGGAGCCTCCAGCCCAGCGTGCCAGGGCCCTTTTTGTGGTGTCAGAGAACAAAGGGCTGTGCTGTGGCTGGGGGATGCTCTGGTCCCCCACAGCTCAGGGGTACCAGGGGCTGCTTGTGCACAGGAGGCACAGGAAGGGATTGGAACCCCAAATTCAGCAGCTGAGATGCTTTGCAGAGCAGCTCTGTGCAGACTTTGGGGAGGCACCCAACGTGTAATTTCAGATTTTCTGGCCCCTGTTAGTGCTTGCTGACCCTTCAGCTCTAGCAAGGTCAGAGGTTGCTGTAGGGCCCTGAAAATGGGAACTTTGTAGGGGAAGGGTCCCCTCTGTCACAGAGCTCCTGAGGGACTGAGCTCTGTGCTCTTGGTGGTCCCTGAGCCTTTAGCTCTTCTCTGTCCTACACAGATGGGGACCAGAGAAACACTTGGTTGGGGTTTAAACCTCAGCTCTGGGAGTTGCTGCTGCTGTTATTGAGGCTATTTGCAGTGTTTGGAGGGAAAGGGAAGGCTGATTGTTGGTTGTGTGTGGCTCCTGGCACTGAAGTGCTGTCTGGGTGGAAGCTGCACAGCTGCCAGTGCCACGGGCTGCTTCAGCCCAGCTGCTTTCCAGTCACATCTTTTGTTGTTTCACATGAGTTTCCCTACTTCATGTGCTGCTCAGGCTTCCTCCTCTGGAATTCTGACACCAAATCAATGTTACTGAAGCCTGGCAGGGCCCACGCCTGCCACTGCATTGCGTTTGGGAGCTCTGACATCACCAGCTCTGGCAAGGGACATTTCTGGAAAAGCAATGTTTTGTTGCTGCATCCTCAACCAAAACCCCAATTAGTTGTACTGGTGCAAAGCTGAAATATCACAAAATATTGCGAGCCTGTGGATGAACAATTATATCAACTTGTTGTGAGGGTTTGGGTTTTTGTTTGAAATGTGCAGTGAATATTTTCCCATCTTTCTTCCTTTGCTTTGCACCTCCCATCCTCTCGGTGGGAAGAGCTGCCCACTCCCTGCATTTTCTGGGCAGTGTCAGAGCTGAGCCCACGGGCTGTGCTACCCCAGGGATCCCTGGAAAAAGGGAGGAGGTGCCTCTGCCACCTCAGCAGAGCTGCTGGGCCTGGGTGCCCGTGGCTCTCTGATATTCCTGCCAAGCACATCTGGGCTGTGCCAGGAGAGCCCTGCCCTGCTCAGGGTTACCTGGACCAGGCACCTGTGCCCGTCCTGGGGCACAGAAGGGAATTTTGGCTGGTAGGGTTGGGTCCTTGCCAGCACCAAAGTGACCCCAGGGCATCCTGGAGAGTTGGATGTGTCTGCTCTGGGGCCCTGGCACATTCCTGCTGAGCTGCCAGGGCTCAGATGTGCCCACGGAAAAGGGGAGAGGTGCAGGGGAGGGATGGTGGGAATGCAGAGCCTTTTGTCTGTGGAAGGACTTAAACTTCACTGGAAATGTTCTCCTGGCCTGGGGGTGGGAACAGCTCCTAATTAATGAGGGGCACAGCGTTTCTGGCAGCACAGAGCAGGGGTTTCCCACACAGCTCGAGTTAAAAGATGAGTGGCTTGGTTCAAATGGAGCTCAGTGAGGTGACAACGGTGGGAGAGCAGCTCCCCCTCCCAGGCAGAGGCTGGGCTTTGGGGTGGCTTTGGGCTGGCTTTGGGGTGGCTTTGGGCTGGGCTTTGGGCTGGGCTTTGGGCTGGGCTTTGGGCTGGGCTTTGGGCTGGCTTTGGGCTGGGCTTTGGGCTGGGCTTTGGG
>VZRZ01004075.1:148533-159456 GCA_013398175.1 Climacteris rufus | reverse complement strand
TCCCTTCCCTTCCCTTCCCTAGGGGACAATTTATTCCCAATTTCTCTTTGGTGATTTGTTTTTTTTTCTCCTGTAATCACTTTGTTCTCTTCTTGTAGAGCAGCCTTGTCACACCAAATGGAATGTCCTGGCAGCTGATGATCCTCATTGTGTTAATTGTATTTCCTTGCTGGAACATCTTTCTCTACCTTCCACAAGCCACGTGTCCTTAGCAACTAAACCAGGCAGGAGTTTGTGAGTCGGGGAATGGAATTCTTTGGGATCTGGGACTGTGGCAGTGATGGGCTTTGCAGTGATGATAATGAGAGTTTGCTGCTGGTGCCCTCTAGAAGCAATAGAAACCAAATTTTCTGTGGAATCGGGGTGTAAATGAATCCCTGAACCTCCTTTGCCATGGTTTTTTGGGGTCAGAACAGGTTGTGCTGGCACAGCTTTGCTGCTGGTTCTGCTTGGTGTCAGCTGGGGAAATATTTGAGACTTATTTTTTCTGATCCTATGACAATTTTATGCATATAAGCCCAGTGGAAAGCCTTGTAGGAAGTGACTCAGTGTTTGGGTTTTAATGCCTCACCCAGTGAATGAGTATCCAGAGTGATCCTTGCCCATGTGCTCTGTTGAAATAAAATGTTCTTGTGGTGTTGAGCTGTTTTACCTGAACCTGTTCAATATTTGTTGTTACTGATATTGGATTTTTCTGGACGTGTGTTTTGTCAGCCACTGGAATGTGATTTAGAAATCCAATAACACTAATGTGCTGCAGAAATATGGCTTTATTCACTGACCAGGAGTAACCCACCAGAAGGATTGCTTTAATTTTAACGTTGACCTTTTCTGTTATTTAGCAGAAAATCCACGGTTCCAAAAGGAAAGAGACCTTTTCTTTCGTGGGCAGGTTATGTTCCTTCAGGCTGGAACAGACTGAGGGACTGGGCTG
This sequence comes from Climacteris rufus, assembly GCA_013398175.1. Classification (NCBI taxonomy): domain Eukaryota; kingdom Metazoa; phylum Chordata; class Aves; order Passeriformes; family Climacteridae; genus Climacteris; species Climacteris rufus. Next base: position 158,522 of record VZRZ01004075.1, on the reverse strand, counting down.
CTTTCACTGTGCTAATCCAACAGGAATAAGGACACTTTTGATTAAACAACTTCTGATTGTTACTGCCAACACATAGGTCAAGGTTTCCATGGAATCCTGGCGTGGTTTTGGTCGGAGGAGATTTTAAATCCCACCCATCCCACCCCTGCCCTGGCAGGGACACCTCCCACTGTCCCGGGGCTCCCAGCCCTGTCCAGCCCGGCCTGGGGCGCTCCCAGGGATGGAACATCGCGTGGAATTTTCTCCCACAGAGAAAATGCACTTTTCCAGAAGTGCAAATTGCATTTGAGGTGGATGCTGCCTATTGGGACCATGGATTTTTCCTGCCAGTGCTTTGAACTGGTTATTCTGGGATGCAGTGAACAGTTTTTAGATGTTGTATAAAATTGTGAATGCTTCTGAGTAAGAAGAGATGTGTCCCTACTCTTTGTTGTGGAAAAGGTCTTTCAAATGAAGTACAGCTTTATAACCATTGGGAAGCTTCTTGAAATCATCCTATAAAGTTTAATAAAAACCCAACATGTTAAGGAAATAATGCAAAAGGATGCAAAATGCTCTAAAACAGAGGTTTCTTTTTCTGCTAAATGCAGTACTGAGAACTTCCAAGCTCTCTATAAAGAGATGCTGATGTTCTTTCATAAATACCATGTACCACTTTATAAATATTTTATGAAAAATATTAACACTTTGCTTCAGAAGAAAGCTTTGGAGGCTTTTAGGCACATCAGGATTGCTTTTTCCAGTCCTCCTACACTGTATAATTTTTCCCTACTGGTTTTGTCCTTGTGCAGAGTGTTTCTAATGAAACAGAAGTATCTTAAAATTCCTCAATGGAATCAGCTAAGGCTGAGGAGATATTCACAGAATCATTAAGGAAAGACTTTTAGCGTCACTGAGCCCAGCCCTCAACTCAGTGTTCAGCAGTAAATGATGTCCCAGGGCCACATCCACGTATTTTTTCATATTCCAAGAGTGCTGGCACTGCCACTGCCCTGAGCAGCCTCTTCCTGTGCCTGACAACACTTTCCACGATGAAATATCCCCAATATCCAACCTGACCTCCCCTGGGCCAGCCTGAGGCCGTTCCCTCCCCTCCTGTCCCTGTTCCCTGGGAGAAAATCCCAAATCCCCCCTGGCTGCCCCAGTTGTGCAGAGCCAGCAGGGCCCCCTGAGCCCCCAGTTGCCCCATCACTCTGTGCTTTTGTGCCCTTCCTACCTCTCAAATAAATATAAATACATCTGATGGAAAAGGAGCCAGTATTTGGAAAGTGGTTTGTGCTCTAGGCAGGAGTGTGATGCTGCTGTCAGTGGTAAATGCTCCCCTGGGGTGTCTTAGGAGAGGAAATGTGGGTGCACATTGAGATCCCTTGGAAACTCTGGGTGATTGAGGTTTGGCATCTCAAAGGAAGGGAAGAACCAGCAGTCCCTCAGCAGGGAGCTCACAAAGCAGTGGGGAACACAGAACCCCATTTACAGCTGCCAGGTCGGCACTTCGGACACAAAAGAGGCACTTCCATGCACGGGAATCCTTTTCCAGCTCGGGAATTGCATTGTCAGTGGGACTTCTCTAGACGAATGGAAATCAGAAGTTGCAAGCACAAAGGATAACTCTGTGAGTCACTTTTTTCATCTGGAAAACACAGTCAGGGCATTGTCCCGTGGGTGTTCACCCCTGGGCACGGGGAAATGTGAGCAGGGAGGGTAGGGGGGTGACAGGGAGGGTGAGAGGGTGACAGGGAGGGTAGGGGGGTGACAGGGAGGGTGAGAGGGTGCCAGGCAGGGTGAGAGGGGTGCCAGGCAGGGTGAGAGGGGTGCCAGGCAGGGTGAGAGGGTGCCAGGCAGGGTGAGAGGGGTGCCAGGCAGGGTGAGAGGGTGCCAGGGAGGGTGAGAGGGGTGGCAGGAAGGGTGAGAGGGTGCCAGGCAGGGTGCCAGGCAGGGTCTATACCCACTAAATCTCAATATTTTCCCAAGATTTTGGCCGTTTTTTATGGTAAAGTTTGAAAACGTAACCTTGCTACTTTGGACACAAAACACATTTTATTTTTGTGATAAATGAACTTGCAGTTTACTTCACTGGCAGTTCCTGCTGCCCCACTGGCCATGGTGCTGTCTGCTCTTTCCTTCTCCCCTCGCCCTTCCTCTCCACCCCAAAGCCCAACCCAACCTCCCCTTCTCCCCTGGATTTCCTCATCTCTGGGGGAGAACTTGTACCTGGCACGTTCCTGCTGCTCATAATGAGCTTTCACTCAAGTGCCTGATCAATAGCAGAGCCCAGCAGGTCTGTCTCTGGTGCTTGTTTTCTCTATCTGCGATCTGCCAAGACAGATTAGGCTGTTGCCAAGGTCACTCGATGGGCTGCGAGGGAAGGCACAGATAGCTCGCTGACTTTTTTAGGACAGACTGCAAAAAGGCAGGAATGGAGCTGAAACTGAGTGCACAATGACAGATTAAATCTGCATCAAGGGCACCGAGGGGCTTCTCAAGTGAACTTGGGACATGAGATACACATCCCCTGTCAGGGGCAGCGTGTTGCTCTGCCTGCTGAGGAAAAGTGCCTTGGCAGGGCTGGGATGGACCGAGCAAAGCAGGAATGAAGGGAGGGAGGAACTCGGGGCCACTGTCCTGCAGCCAGGGAGGGATGGACAGGGGTTTGTGGGGCAGGGATGGAGCTGGGCAGGGATGTACAGGGGTTTGTGGGGCAGGGATAAGGGATGTACAGGTGTTTTTGGGGCAGGGATGGAGCTGGGGAGGGATGTACAAGGTTTGTGGGGCAGGGATAAGGGATGTACAGGTGTTTGTGGGGCAGGGATGGAACTGGGCAGGGATGTACAAGGTTTGTGGGGCAGGGATGAGGGATGTACAGGTGTTTGTGGGGCAGGGATGGAGCTGGGGGTCCCACTGTGAGTCCCAGCCAGGCCAGGCAGTGCTGCTGACGGGGCTGAGGTGCTCCAGGAGCCTCCTGTGCACCAGACTCTGCTGTGGCTGAGCTGTAACTGAGCCTCAGCCATGAAGAAAATGTATGAACACCAGCATGAGTCACTTGAAGGAAAAGTTTTTGTATTGGCAATGGGTGAAAAGCCAGAGAGGGAAGGTTTCTGGTGAGAGGCAATTACATTTTATGGGTCTGACTGCAGGAACAGGGACACGATCTTCATGGCTTGTGTGTCTGAGAGCTTGTCCCTCCTTTATTCCCCACCCAGTTCCAGCAGTTGATCTAATAAAATACATTGTCTGTATAAATCTTCCAGCCTCAGATCATCATGTCTACCTCAGAACAGATCATAAAACAGCAGACAGAGCTCCCTAATATTGTTACCTCATTTAATGGCTTGTCATGGCCACTCCACGCAGAACTCTGCAGTGTCTGGGAATGCTTAGGAGTCTTCCAGCAGAAGAGTCTGAGTTGTGAGTTTACCTGGTTTTGCAAATAACACTGAAAATAAACTCATTCAAACTTCTCTCGAGTTTGAAGCTATTTGATCTGTAGGAGATAAAATTCCCTTTCTCTGTACTGGGGTGAGATGTGGCTGTGTCCACGCTATAATTCTGCTTTCACACTTGTTAGATTGGTAGTTTTGTTTAATTTAAGTCTGGTTATTCCTAAGCTTTTAAGTAGCAGTGTGCACTTAATTGCTGTCTTGGCCTGGAACCAAAGCAGGCAGGAAAACAGTGATGGAAGGAGCAGGAGTCATGGAGATAATGGGATGCTTTTGATTTCCTCTGCTCCCCCGTGGCCACGGGGATGAGGCCAGAGTCAGAGATGTTAACAGATGAAGGAAGCTGTGTTAATTACTTGAAGTGTGGGAGAGAATCTCATATAATTATCTGTGAGAGAAGCCCCAACAGATAATTACAAACTGCCACAAGTCTGTGAATTGTTCTCAGTGTGCCCTAAAGGCTTCCAAGCCTGCAGGATTCAGACCCTGGCTGAGCAGCCTGGCTCTGCAGCGACCAAACTGTTGGCTGGGCAAGGCAAGCAGAGGAGGTTCTGCCCCTGAGTGTGTCTGCACTGCTCTTCCAGCTTTGTCTTGGTCTCTGGTTGGATTTTCCAGATGCTGATCGGGATCTGTAGGCTGGGACTAAAGGGAGATGGATCAGGGGGGCTGAGCTGTCCCAGAGCTGCCCTTGGCTTGGACACACTCGGGGTTCTCGTGGTGCTGTCCCCCTGGAGCTGATCCCACCCAGGGCTTCGGCCTGGCCAGGTGTGCCCAGAGTGTCCCCAAGGTGTCCCCAAGGAGTCCCCAGAATGTCCCCAGGGTGTCCCCAGGATGTCCCCAAGGAGTCCCCAGGGTGTCCCCAAGGTGTGCCCAGGGTGCCCCCAGGGTGTCCCCAGAATGTCCCCAGGGTGTCCCCAGGGTGTGCCCAGGGTCAGGGTGTCCCAAAGGTGTCCCCCAGCTGTCCCCAGGGAGTCCCCAAGGTGTCCCCAAGATGTCCCCAAAGTATCTCCAATGTCCCCAAGGTGTCCNTGTCCCCAGGGTGTCCCCAAGGTGTCCCCAGGGTGTCCCCAGGGTGTCCCCAGGGTGTCCCCAGGATGTCCCCAGGGTCAGGGTGTCCCCAAGGTGTCCCCAGGGTGTCCCTGAGCTGCAGACCCTGCTCTCCCTGAAGCTCTCCCTGCAGCTCCCCGAGGAATTCCCAGCAGGGCAGCCCTGGCCCATCTGTCTCTCCCTCCTGTTTGGCTCCCAAGGCACTGGGCCCTGGCGTTCCCACTCCAATCCCGGTTTGGCCGGAGTGAGGGCAGTGCCAGGGGTGTTTTGTCCTTCTCCTCCCCGCCTGGGAGCCTGGCTCTGCTCTGGGCTGCAGGAGCTGCTCCCAGCTCTGCCACAGGCTCTCAGTACTGGAGGAGAAGCTTTTCTGTTCTCAAAGCAGTTTCAGGTCTGTTCTTTCCCACTGCAGAGTGTGATTTTTGCACACTTGGTACAGCGCTGTCCTGTGGGTAAGGGCTTGGCCAGAGCCTGGGAGGGAAGGTGTTCACTGGGGGTTTTGTTTGACTCAGGATGCACCTTTAGGCTTCTTCTGTCACTTAACCTCCTGTCTGTGACAGGGGAAATTATTCCACTTGCCTTAGTGGGCTTCTGTAAGAATAAATACAGAGAAAGTCACGAGAAATGCAAATTCTGGGGCAATTTCTTGGCCAGGGACACAGATGAGCTCTGAACAGGCAGCAGAGGTGGAAGGGTTTCCTTCTGTGTGCAGTGATCTCAATTTGCAGACTGCCCAGGCAGGAGGTGGGTGGGCTGGTTACCCTTTGTTTACTAATTTGTCGTGTTGTGTTGCACGGTGTTAAATCAGTTGAAGATGGAATGGAACGGGATGCACTAAGCTGCACATCTGTTAACAGAATATGGCAGCATGTTTGAATGCATTAGTTTCACTTCGTGTAACCACAATTGAGCCTGACAAGGGTGTATCTGGTGCAGGGGCTGGGACAGGGCAGGAACACAGATCACACTGCCAGTGAACTTTGCTTAAATGAACCTCAGCATCATCCATCAGCATAATTTAAAAACGAATCTAAATTTATCTCTTAGAGTGCTCGAGGTGAAAAATTGTGAAGTCTGACTTGAGTAACACTTTGCCCCATTTTCTCTCTTGTAGCAACAAAACCTGCTGGATTAATTTAATTTAGAGTGCCCAGAGAAGCTGGGGCTGCCCCTGGATCCCTGGCAGTGCCCAAGGTTGGAGGGGGCTGGAGCACCTGGGGCAGTGGGAGGTGTCCCTGCCAGGGCAGGGCTGGCACTGGGTGGGCTTTAACATCTCTTCCAACCCAGACTGTTCTATAATTCTATAATTTAATATACTTTCCTATCACTGCTGCTGAAACTTTGGGGCAGGAACTATTTGGAGATGGCTTTGGTGCTTCCTGGGGTGATTTGTCTCTGTTTTCTGGTGTCTGTGCTTTGTTTGATGTTCTAAATGTGTTTCAGATGGGTATCTCTGGGACAGGCAGAGTCAACATTGCCTTGAATAACCCTCTGGGAGTCTTAGGCAGGTGTGCAATGCTGTAAATGAGCCTGGGCTGGGTCACAAAAACCTTTGGATCTTTGCAGACGGACAAAAATCGTTTGGGAGAATGGAAAATTCTTGCCTTTTTTCTTATGATATCTTCTGATTTTCTTATGATTGTGTCACTGAGTTGTTGGATTTGGTTTTATTTTCAGTTCTATGATTTTGTGATCTTGTAGCAGTGAAGATTCTGGAGTCAGTTTTGAACAAGCATGTGCTCAGTTTTCAGGAGAATTTTCTACCCCTGAGTTTCTTTTCACATGTAACTCACTCCAGCTTGTCTCTGGAAACATGGTGTTTTCCTTCTGAAGGGCTTTGCATGTTTGTGGATTTATAGAAAGATTTAAGTCTCTCAGAGTAGGACTAATTGAATGGAAATACAAAAGGAATCTGAGGCTGGAGGCAAATTGTGAGAACTTGGACCTGTTGCAGATTTTAGTAGCTAATTATTGAACTGTTTATTTCATTGCAACAAAACCAATGGTGGCTGAATAATTAAGAATTTGCTTTGTTCGTGGCACACTTTGTCTCTCATTGATCCATTTACTTGAAATTGCCCAGGGGACAGGGATGGGCAGCAGGGAGATTTGGGATTCTGCTGGAACAGAGCTGGGCAGGGATGGGCAGCAGGGAGATTTGGGATTCTGCTGGAACAGAGCTGGGCAGGGATGGGCAGCAGGGAGATTTGGGATTCTGCTGGAACAGAGCTGGGCAGGGATGGGGATGGGGAGCAGGGAGATTTGGGATTCTGCTGGAACAGAGCTGGACAGGGATGGGCAGCAGGGAGATTTGGGATTCTGTTGGGACAGAGCTGGGCAGGGATGGGGAGCAGGGAGATTTGGGATTCTGCTGGAACAGAGCTGGGCAGGGATGGGCAGCAGGGAGATTTGGGACCTTCTATTGGAACAGAGCTGGGCCGGGGTGGGGAGCAGGGAGATTTGGGATTCTGCTGGAACAGAGCTGGGCAGGGATGAGGAGCAGGGAGATTTGGGATCCTGCTGGAACAGAGCTGGGCAGGGATGGCCCTCCTGGAGCTGCTCAGCCTCTGACTCCTCCCACTGGGATTTGGTGCTGCCCTCCCTGGCCTCACCCTGAGCTTTTCCTGGGCTCTGCTCCCTGCCCAGCAGTTCCTGCCCCAGCAGTGAGGAGCAGCTGAGCACGGGGGGATCCTGGCTGGAGGAGCAGGGAGAGCAGCGCCCTGTGTGCTGCAGAGTTGGGGCATCAGGGGTCAGCAGCCTCCCTTCCCCACGGTTTGCTTTGCTGACTGCAGAGAAACCCTTTCCAAAGCAGAGCGGTGCAGGGAGAGAGGGGCACAGGGAGAGGGGGGCACAGGGAATGGGGCACAGGGAATGGGGCACAGGGAATGGGGCACAGGGAATGGGGCACAGGGAGGGAATGGGGCACAGGGAATGGGGCACAGGGAATGGGGCACAGGGAATGGGGCACAGGCACAGTGGGACAGGCAGGGCTGTGTCCCTCTGCATGAGGGGTTGGAGCTCCTCTGTCACCCCTCAGCAGCTCAGGACATTCCCACCCGAGCTCCCTGGTTCTTCAGTTGCTGCATCACAGGCAGAACTTCTGACCCACAGGCTCAGTGGGACCCACTCGATCCCTGCAGAGAACAAAAACGCCTCAGTTCTCCTTTCCTTTCCTTTCAGGCAGGTTGTGCCCTCCTTTCCCTAGGTGCCCGGGTGTGACAGGAGGGGAACAAAGCCACGCAGTGCCCACAGAGCCTGCCCAGGCTTCAGCATCCCTGAGAACTGAAGAATCTCGTCCTTTATGCCTTCATATAAAATAATGCCATATAAAAATGGGGAGAATATTTAATAAGAATGTTTAAGTTTACAATAATAGAGGATATATGCGTTTTTATTGGGTTTCCTGGTGTTACAGTAATAGTCATCATTTCCTCCAATGCATTTCCTTGTGGTGAGGGGAAATTGAAATGCTGAATCCTGATTTTGGGTAGATCCCTTAGAGCAAGCTGTGAATCCACAGCCCCAGCCATGGGAGGATCTGTAAACATTCCTGAGTTTGCTCATTCCCTCTGCTGAAGGATGGGTCCTGTCCTTGCCCTCGGTGCCCAGAGTGCTGCACCCTCCTCAGGGAGCTCAGAACTGCCGGGGATGGGAAGTGCAGGAGGAGTTGGCTTCAGTCAGATCAAAATGAAGGTGATGGCAGGATGAGCTTGTGTAAAGCTAAACACACAGAGATATGTGCAGGATAAATTGGGCAGTGACTTTGTTTGCATGGCAAATGCAAATTGTGACACGAGCAGAAGGAATTATGGAAGCTGCATCCAAACCTTGTGGGATTGTATTGTGGAACAGATATTTATTTTTGAGTTGAAAGGAACAGTTTGAAAATCCCTCTCTTTCCAAACTAGTTGCTGGGGAGAAACAAGGGAAGAACAAAGCCAAACGATTATAAATGGTAACCTTTAAAAATAGAGACAAATTTCCTAACAAACAGCATCTCTTCATTATCAGACCCTCGTTAACTGAAATATTTATTTGGGATTATGGGATGTTTAAAAATGCAACAGCTGCTCCATTTGCTCTTTCCCTTTCTGCAGAGGTGATTTATTTAATGTTCATTGCTGGTGCCTGTTCAGCAGGGGGAGAAGGCAGCAGAGGGAGGGCAGAGCTGCTCTCCTGGGGTGCCTGTGGTTTTTGGGAGCACAGAAAGTGAGAGCTGGGTGTGCACAGACCCTGCAGATCCCTGCTCCTCTGCAGGGGCCTGGGGATAACTGGGGGAAAGCCAAGGGGGCACAGCTCTGGGATCTGTTCATCCCAGCACAGCTCTGGGATCTGTTCATCCCAGCTCTGGGATCTGTTCATCCCAGCTCTGGGATCTGTTCATCCCAGCACAGCTCTGGGATCTGTTCATCCCAGCTCTGGGATCTGTTCATCCCAGCTCTGGGATCTGTTCATCCCAGCACAGCTCTGGGATCTGTTCATCCCAGCTCTGGGATCTGTTCATCCCAGCTCAGCTCTGGGATCTGTTCATCCCAGCTCTGGGATCTGTTCATCCCAGCTCTGGGATCTGTTCATCCCAGCTCAGCTCTGGGATCTGTTCATCCCAGCACAGCTCTGGGATCTGTTCATCCCAGCACAGCTCTGGGATCTGTTCATCCCAGCTCCATCCCAGTCCTGCTGCTGCACTGTGTGCTGGGCCTGCCACATCCCCAGGACCCAGTGCTTGCCAGAAAACTGGGATTTCTGCCACAGAAGTCAACAGAATGTACAGAAAATAGATGTAATTAAGTGAAATGACAATTAGTGTCTGTGTGCTCAGGTGCTGGAGTTTCATTTCCACTGGGAAGGCAGAGCTTAGCTGGAATTCAACTCCTTATTTTAGAATTATAAATAGGAGTGGGAACTTGGCATTTTTCCCCAAAGGGTGATATGCCTTTTGAAGGTCACAGAAAAGCACTTACATTTTGGTGTCTCGATAAAAGACACAGGTTATCTAAAACTTTTGATAGATTCCCTTCAATAACAATAATAATAAAAACAACGTGTAATTAATTTCAAAATACTCCAAGTACTTTCTGAAATTCAGCAGGTTTTATCTTCCTCTCCCATTGACTGAGAGATGAGTGTAACTGTGAACCCTGCAGGTCTTGGAGCTCAAGCTGAAGAGGTGTTCTGAGCTAGGAAAGAGAAAAATTAATGGCATGTGTCCCTAGATGAAGCAGAAGGCAGCTGGCAGAGCGATTGATAAAGTTCTCCTGTAATTGCCAAGAAGGTCTCTGCTGGTTTTGTGTCCTGTGCTTGAAGAGAATTTCTGCAGCCCAGTGCAGCACAGCTCTGTGTGTGCTGCCCACGTTTGCAGCCTGGAGCTGAAAAAACCCCTGTTCCCCCTGTCCCCCCATCCCTGTCCCCCATCCCTGTCCATCCCTGTCCATCCCTGTGCCCCCCATCCCTGTCCATCCCTGTCCCCCATCCCTGTCCTATCCCTGTCCCCCATCCCTGTCCCCCATC
>VZRZ01004075.1:130753-143975 GCA_013398175.1 Climacteris rufus | reverse complement strand
CATCTCCCATCTCCCATCTCATCTCCCATCTCCCATCTCATCTCCCATCTCCCATCTCCCCTCTCCCCTCTCCCATCTCCCATCTCCCCTCTCCCATCTCCCATCCCATCTCCCATCTCCCATCCCTGGTGCAGGATCCTGTTCCAGCCCTCGCTGCTGCCTCCCTGACTCTGCTTGCCCCGAGCTCCCTGAGCTGCTGTGGATCTGTGCAGCTGCTCTGGTGTTACCTCAGTTGGGATTGGTTCTTTTTTCCAGCAGAAATATCGTTTTTGCTCAGCTGGGCCTGCCCCAGGGCTCCTGCTGTCCGTCTGTGTGCAGGTTTCTCTCTTCCCAAACTCCAGGCAGGTTCCTGGGGCCATGGGCAGCACTGACCCCTCCTTGGGGTGAAAATGCCTTTCCTGAGCAGGACCCTCTGTGAGCAGCCTCAGGGGCAGCACTGACCTTTCCAGAGGCTCTGGAGCAGGACCAGGAGGAACCAAGGTCCCTCTCAGAGCTGCCCCTCTCCCCTGCCCTGTCCCTGGGGCAGTGCAGGAGCAGCTCAGGCTCACACCAAATTTGCTTTATTTACCTCTGGGCTGTGTGACCCAGGCAGCCTGGGAGTCCAGCCTGCCACACACAGCTCAGTCAATCAATCCCCTGGCAGTTAATCATACACTGGACACAAATCATTTACAAATTCAAACAATGTTCCCTTTTTCTGAAGGTTTAGGAATGGGGAGATTTAAAACCAGAGTGTTTGAGCTGAGCGTCAGGTTTAATTTTCACTTACTAAGAATATTAGTTAGGATGCTATTGACTTTAGAAATTTGCCATTAAGAATTTATTCGTAGCAAATGCAAGTACGTCTGAAACCTTTGTTCTCAGTTGAAACAAAATGCTTTGTGGGATTATTAAATTCTGCTCTGTGAGCTTTGAATTTCAAATAAGAGGTGGGTTCAAAAGTGTCCCAATGGCTTGAAGAGATGGAAGAGACCAACTGGGACCCAGTGGCTGACCCTGAACAAGTTCCTTCAGTGCTGAACACTGAACTTGTACCTTGATTTGTGTGATGAGATGTTCACTTCACTGACTCTGTAAAAATGGAACCAGAATTAATTTTTATTCTCTGCAGCAGAACTTCAGAACACTTTTGTTTGTGTCAGCAGCAGGATGAGGATCCTTTCTGCAGTTGTTGTTGTGCCTTGGACACTGGGGTGATGCTGCTTCTGCTGCTGTTTCCAGGGGCCTTTGCAGGATGCCTGAGCCTCTCATGCCCTGGTGCCCATTGGGGCTTTTTTCTCTTAATCTTCTCTTTCTCATTTTGGAAATTGTAGGAATAAGGGCACAGTTGTAGGAGGTGGGACACCATTTGTGAAAGCCAAGTTGTATTTTTGGAAGCCAGGCTGTATTCTTGGTGTTGAATCCCTTTCACCTCACAGGTTTGCACTTCAGTGCACTTCAGACCTCCTTTCTGTTATTACAGTGCAATTAGAAATGAATGGAGTTCTCCTCCCTCTGCAGTGTTAGTTAAATTCTCCATATGCTGGTGGGTTAAATGGGTATTGAACTGTTTAACATTAATTAAACAGCCAAGGCTAGGGAGAAGCCAGGAGCACACTGCCCAATTAAAGCAGTTGCCTGGATGAACAGCTGCCCATAAATCAGCTCCTCTTGTACACAGAACAATTGTTAATTGAATAATTGCTTCAAATTCATCTCTTAATCTTTTCCTGAGGAAATGCGTGGCGTTGGCTGGGAAGGCCTGGCTGCTGCAGGAGTTTTCCTTCAGCAGAGCTGGGGTGCAGGGGGTGCTGGCAGCACCAGGGGCACCCAGGGTCCTGTGCTGTGCCCGAGCTCAGGGCAGCTCTGTGCCTCTGCCTTCAGCTGGTAAATCAGAAATGGGTTGGTAAATCAGAATTGGGACCCTGGCATCTCTGGCAGGGCCCCCCAGCTTCTCCTTTTTTCGTCCTGAAGCGATAAATTTGACCAGAGTAATAATGATTTTCTCTTCCCCATGATCCTAGGAATGAATTTTCAAATGACAAAGAAAGGAAACAAAGTCTTTCTTTGCGTATTTCCAGCATCTTAGAAGCAATACTTTTGACATCATTAAATATTTTGCTTTTCCCAAGATAAAAGCGGTGACTGACAAAACCACTAACACATTTACTGTGTACTTTGAGCATTGCTTTAAGACAATTCAATACCAAATCTAGTCATGAGATAAATTTCAAGGTCCAGAAATTAGTTTTTGTTTATGTAACACTTCAAAAGAATGAGAGTTCTTGCTCACTATTTCACTTAGTGATCTGTTTATATTTATCATATTAATGTGCCTAATTCCAAATTAAATATGAGCACGGTTCTTCCTGAAATACCTGAGACAGCTGATTTTTTGTTCAAATGGTAACTAAACCAGACGACCAGGACTATCACAGACATGAGGTCTGATCTTGTGAGACTTGGCACGTAAAAATCATTGCATTATAAGCAGTGGCTGTGTCCTGGCCTTGTCCTGTCGCCCTGCAGGGCAGCTCTGTTTGACCTGGTCAGATCCCAACGAGGGCTTACCATGTATTTAAAATTCTTTTATGTGATCTGGGAGAAAAGTATCAACTTGTGTTTGCTCTTGGTGAGCTGGATGTGGCTCCCTTATGTGTGCCAGGGAGCCTTGGGCACTGGGAGGAAGAGCACCCCAAGGTTAGCAAAGCTTTTATCTCTCCTGTTTGCTTTATAATGTGAAAGGAAAATCTGAGTCTGCATCTTTAGCTGCTGTAAGTTTGTAGAATTCCTTTGAAGTTGGCACTCTGGTGTGCATACATAAAGAATCAGAATAATTTTAGTGAAAATCTGCTAATACAGATTTTTTCTTCTTTATAACAATAACAATGAAGTTTGATCACTCCTAAACAAGATCAAAGGCATCAGAATCTGCTCTTTGTTTTAACAGAATAATGAAAGCACAATTATCCTTGAAACACTGGAGATGGTTGAAGACACAGGAGCTGAAAGAAACCTGAGCTGAGTGATACCTCGAGATGGGGCTGTAATAACCTGGATTATCCGAAAGGAGAAGCACAACTGGCTGAGTCCAGGAAATGCAGTTGTGTTTTCTGCAGGGCTGGAAGTCACTGATGTGCACTGGTGTATACAGCAAGCACAGGTTCTGTCTTGAAATCACCCAGCAATGGGAGATAAGAGGGATTTTTCCTTTCTGATGGGGGCGCAGTGGCTTCAAGAATGAGGTTTGTCTGACTCTTCTTTTGTTGGGTGGTGCTGGGCACGGGCAGGGCCCCTGTCCTGGGTGTCCCACCTGCTGCACCCCCAGCAACCTCCTGCTCTGCCCTCCCAGCTTTCTTTTCTGCGAGGAAACTGGGGAAAGAACCCCTGCTTCCCAGTTCATCCCATCCAAACCCGCTGGAGGCATGGCTCTGACTTATTTCCCCTTGAGATGCTGAAGTCTTTTGAGTCCTTCCACCCCCATCCCAGTCTTGCTCTGTTGATAGAATCAGGGAATGGTTTGGGGTGGAAGGAACCTTAGAGCTCCTCTGGTTGCACCCAGGGACCCCTTCCCTGGGGTGGGTTTGCAGCAGGGCTGAGCCGTGCCAGGGGCTGCAGTGCCTCTGGCCTGCCCAGGACAGGCAGGGCACCCCAGTTTTCCTGCCCAAGGCTGCCCAAGGCCAGGGCAGAGTTGGGGATGGGGCAAAGCCCCAGCTCTGCTTTGTTCTGCGGTGGCATTTGGGTCAGTGCAGCCACACTGGGCTGTGCTGCTCAGGGTGGGTGGCTGTGCTGGGGAAATGAGCCCCTGGCAGCCCCAGCCCAAGTGCCCTCTGCAAATGCAGCCCTGCCACCCTCCCACAGCTGCAATTGGTGCCTGCAGAGGAGCTAATTACAAACCCCAGCCGGGCTGCACAGGCTCATTTGTCTCTGTTTATCATCAGAGCAAGAATATTGATCATTACTAAACCATTAAATATCTTCAGAGAGGAAGACGAAAATCAGATTAATAAAGGTTGACACGCATTGTGGAATGTACTTGTCTGTGAAAGTCAGATTTGGGAAGTGCAGGGATGACAAATGAAATCACTCCTCTGTGCCCTGGGAGAGATGGCATCTCAGAGAAGCCACTTGGGATTTTCATTACTCAGCCCTGTCTCTGTGTTTTGGAGCCGAGGGAGTCACTTTGTGTTTAACTGTGTGTGCAGCTCTGGGCTTTAGTGCACCCCCTGCATCATGAACCCAGCAGAGGCAGGGGCATGAAACTGCTGTGCTGGAGTTGGAATGAAAATCTGCTGAATAAAACTGCCCTGGGGCTGGGGCTGCCAGCCTGGGCAGGGAAAGGGCAGGGAAAGGGCAGGGAGTGCCAGCCTGGGGCAGGGAAAGGGCAGGGAAAGGGCAGGGAGTGCCAGCCTGGGGCAGGGAGAGGGCAGGGAGTGCCAGCCTGGGGCAGGGAAAGGACAGGGAGTGCCAGCCTGGGGCAGGGAAAGGACAGGGAGAGGGCAGGGAGTGCCAGGCTGGGGCAGGGAAAGGGCAGGGAGTGCCAGGCTGGGCTCTGGCAGTGCCAGGGATTTCCAGGCTGGGCTCTGGCAGTGCCAGGGAGTGCCAGGCTGGGCTCTGGCAGTGCCAGGGATTTCCAGGCTGGGCTCTGGCAGTGCCAGCCCAGGGCTCAGGGGTGGCACTGCTGCAGTCACTGCCTTACACTGGGGTACACAAACAATTACATCTCTTATTCCAGCATCAGATGTTTGTTGTACTTTTATCTCAGGCAGCACAACCTGACCCTTTTCAGCCCAAACTGGTGTTTCCCTGTGCTCTCAGTGAATTTTGTCAGCAGTTTGACCAGTACCAGCATTGTGACCAATATCCCTGCTGAGCCCCTGTTGTCTGAGAACCCTTTCGTGGGGAGATGACCAGGACTGTGCAGCCTTGGCTTTGTCAGGCTGAGGTTTTTGGGCCATGGCTGTGCTGCAGCAGGAGCAGAGCTCTGGGGGCAGTGCCAGGGTTCTGGGCACAGCAGGGCACAGCAGAGCCAGGTGAGGGCTCTGGGCAGCCCAGGGACAGCCAGAGGTGACCCTGTCCCAGAGCACAGCAGCTCCACACATGGAGATGCTTGCAAATATCTGTAATCAGCAAAAACCTTTAATCACAGAGTTTTAGCCCCGTTTTAGGTTTTCATGCATGCCAATTAGGAGAACCTTGTTTTCTATAGATACAGTCTTTTCTATTTTGAAAGCTTGACAGTTCTAATGCTTTGGAATTATTGAAGCTGACACGTCTCCTCAAGAACTGTTTAATCTGTCAGATTCTTCCTTCTATCATCTCAATCATTTAATGACTGAAAAAAAAAAGAAAAACTTCCCAATGAGTTCTTTTCTACCTTTCTTTAACTTGCCAATAATTACAAAGATTTTTACTTGTGGTAGGAATTTCTCTTTAGAAACAGAGAAGAGCTAATTAAAAACATCTTATATCCTAAAGGGCGAATTATGATGAAGTGCAGAGCAGTTTGCAGGTGATAATGTCAGTGTGGGCTGGAGACACGATTTGCCTGCCATGCTGGATGCTGGGAAGAAATTCAGCTTTACCCAGACCAGATGACCTTTCTGGATTGTGTCATTTTTGTATTAGAGTTTTCCTTCGTGTTCATACAAGCAGAACTCACTTTTCTAGGTGTGTAACTCCAGGTCATTTTGCTGGGTGAGTTTTTACAGTTGAGGTCCTGATCAGTTTGTTTGAAGAAGTGGCAGTGTTATGAATATGAGAGAGTTTAGATGGGTTTTAATTCTCTTGGAGTGGCCAGCACTCCAAAACCACGTGTTCTCTCTCTGGTTCTTTAGTTATGATCGACCAGGATTATTACAACATGGATGGATTTATTGTAATAGTCACAAGAAAACACATATGAGACCAGAATTTAAGCAAAACTTACTACACAGGATAAACAAAGAAATACTACCGGTAAAATAATAGTGCACAAAAATGAAGGTACCTAGAGCAAAGAAATAGTAAAGTTAGAACTCAATGTAACTTACCAAATCTTTTTGACTAAACTTCTAGAAGAGAAGCACAGACACAGCATACTCTGACATCTTAANTCTTTTATATCTGTAAAATCCTTCTGTCTGTCAGTCACTTTATCTTGGATATTCTGCCTTCCCAGCACAGAGCTTACAGCTGGCGCCAAGAAGTTAGGGGAGGATAGTCCTCTAATCTTAGCATCAGCAGATAAGATTAGGCAGCAGAGAGGGGGGCTGAAACCATCCTGCCACAGGCAGGTTTGGCACAAAGAGGAGGGCCAAGGTGGGGTGGCAGGGAGGAGCTGGATGGGCATCCCTTGGACTCATCCCCACCCTGCAGACCATCCCTTGGACTCATCCCCACCCTGCAGACCATCCCTTGGGACTCATCCCCACCCTGCAGACCATCCCTTGGACCATCCCCACCCTGCAGACCATCCCTTGGGACTCATCCCCACCCTGCAGACCATCCCTTGGGCCATCCCCACCCTGCAGACCATCCCTTGGACCATCCCCACCCTGCAGACCATCCCTTGGGCCATCCCCACCCTGCAGACCATCCCTTGGGCCATTCCTTTTGCAGGGACAGAGCAGGGCTGGAGGAGCAGCCCTGGGCTCCCTCTGCCTCAGCTGCTGCAGGAGCACAGCAGGGGAAGGTGGGAACCTTTGGTGGGATCTGCTGCAAGACAGCCATGGATGGATGACAGCAGCACCATCAGTTTGCTTTTGCTCCTCGAGTGAAACCAATTGTGGATTGCAGTGGGGCTGCACTGAGTAAGGGATGATGGGTGGGAGCAGGAACCTGCTGAGAGCAGCACGCTGGGATCCCCAGCTTTGGGCAACGTGGTGTTCTCCTGCTCAGTCACAGCAAGAAGGTTTGGGGTGCGTGGTGTTCTGCTCAGTCACAGCAAGAAGGTTTGGGGTGCGTGGTGTTCTGCTCAGTCACAGCAAGAAGGTTTGGGGTGCGTGGTGTTCTCCTGCTCAGTCACAGCAAGAAGGTTGTGTTTGTTATTCTCTGGAGGGGCAGCAACAGGATATTACGCATTAGCAGCCTTGATTCCTAATTAAAAACAAACAAGAGATGCAAACTCTCCCAATCAAAGTGTTTAATCGGTGCAGGTTTCATTTCTTGAAGCTCTTAGTCCCCCCCATTTGCATATATAATGGCAGCAAATCTCCCATTGTGAATGATTGATGTGAAGATATAAACAAAGGCAACTTTGATATATGACTTAAAATCACTCCAAAGACATTTTAAAAATATATTCCTCAGTTGCCTTCTGTCACTGCAAAGGCACCGGTACAGGGAGCCAGATTTCACCGGAGTTCCTTGGAGCTGTTGACAAAACCAAATTGTCACAGTTTGCCCTTACTCTGTTAGTTTAATTTTAGTGGTTTTCCAGTTTCCATCTGAACCAAGCCTCCCTGTACTGTGTCAGCAGGGGTTCCCCTCCTGTGTCTTTGGCAGCAGAGCTCAGTGCCCTGAGGTTGGGGCTGGAGGGGGCTGTGCTCACACCCTCCCTGCGGCCCCAGCCCCACCTGGGGCTTTCACTCGCAGTTAAACTGCCCTGGATCTTGCCTTGTCTGATCCTGGATGTGCTAGCAGGATTAATTCTGTGCCAGGCAGCTCCCTGATTGCTTCTCCACTCCCATGAGCCTTCTCCTGGACCTGTCAGCAGTGGATGCACCTCTTTAAATACCGGAGAGAAGCTTTCACCGTGGGCTCTGGAGCTCTGTGGGTCACAGCCCGGGTGAGGCAGCACTGCAGCTGCTCTGCTGCGCTGCCAGGGGGGCTGGGTGGGTGCAGCCCTGGGTTTGGCCCTGCAGCCCTGAGGATCAGCCCTGAAGCCCTGAGGATCATCCCTGCAGCCCTGGGTTTGGCCCTGCAGCCCCTGGGATCAGCCCTGCTCTGTGCTGCAGGGAGCTGTGCTGGATGTTGGCTCATCAGAACAGAGCAGAACAGCTGCTGGGGGTGAGGTGCCAGGGTACCGGGCTCTGGGGTGGGATAAACGAATCAGGGCTGAGTGTGAGTGTGAGTGTGTGAGTGTGAGTGTGAGTGTGAGTGTGAGTGTGTGAGTGTGAGTGTGAGTGTGAGTGTGTGAGTGTGAGTGTGAGTGTGAGTGTGAGTGTGAGTGTGTGCTCAGCCGGGAGGTGCCAGGGCACGAAGGCAGCTCTGGCTGTGCTGGCAGGGGCAGAGCAGGGAGCACAACCAGGGCTGATGGCAGCTCCAGGAGTCCCCCGGGCACTCGGGGAGCCGAGGGCAGCACTCACTGCTGCTCTGCTGCTCCCAAACATTCCCCCCCGAGCCCAGGGCCCACAGCCTGTCCCCTCTGCAGCCAGGGAAGCCGTGGTACCTCACTGACCCGGGAGGGAGGGCAGGGCAGCTCTGTGGCTCCCAGCAGCAGCAGCAGCAGCTCGGTGTGGGCACACAGCCCCCTCTGCGCACACCGCTTGTGCTCCTGCAGCACCAGACAGCCAAAGTGCTGCTTGAATATTTTATGAACATGGGTATTAGGCAGTGAAAGTCTATTAAAACAGCAGTTCACATCACTTTACATGTCACTGTGCTGTGTCACAGGAGCAGTCCCAGGCAGGAGAGTGCCAGCACTGACACCAGGGCACAGTCACCGGGGGCTCACTGTGCTGTGAGTGCAGAGAGGGGATTGAGGGTAGGATCCAGGAGAAGTGTCCTAGAAATAACCATCAGGACGGATAATAATCTGCTGAAGACCAGCAACCTAACAGGAGAGGTGGCTCTTGCAGGGTTTGACCTCAGTGTACCAGGAGCCCTTGCCCAGGGCCTCCCTCTGGTTTTCCCAACGTGCCACATCAAATTCCTGCTGGGAGAGCAGCCAGACACTGAGGCACATTCGGGCTGTCTCTGTATCTCACTGCAAGAGCAAAGGGCACAGTGTTCTCACCCTGCCTGCTGCTGTTCCCCCCCCTCCCCAGTGGCAGCAGGGACAGAGCCAGCGCTGCCCCATCCCTGCTCACCCGGGCACCACCTGCCCTGCAGGGCAGCTCTGGGACCAGCCTGGATCTGCCTCCTGCCCCTCCTGTCCCTCCTGCCCCTGCTGCCCCTGCTGCCTCTGCTTCCTCCTGCCCCTCTGCCTCTGCTGCCCCAGCTGCCTCCTGCCCCTGCTGCCCCAGCATGTCCTTCCAGCGCTGCACGGACCCCGTGCTCCACCCCACAGGGGTTTGTTCTGCTCAGCTCATCCTGGTTTCCTGCCCCCTGAGATGCTCCCTGTGCCTCTGCAGCTGGAGGAAGTGCTCACTCTGGGACAGCAGCGATGTGGGCACAGTTGGACAGGGGCTGCTTTGTCTTAGCTGGATGGGCCTTGTGCTTTGGGATAACTCAACAGAAAACAAGTGCCTGGCAGAGCTTTACTTGTACATCTGTGTTCGGCTTTTATCTTGCAAATCTCCTGTGTGCTGGTGGGACCAGCTGCATCTTTCTGCAGCCATTGATTTTCAAGAAATCCAGTGGAGGTGTCACCTGTCAGGTGCCTGGAGGGTTTGCTCAAGCTGATGCATGGAGCAGCGTCAGCAGGCACAGGGAAGGATATTTCAGCTCCTCTGTGGTGTCTGTCTTCCCTTGCCCACTTCAGCCTTCCTTCCTCGGGCTGCTGTGCCTCAGAGAGCTGCTCTCCTCCCTGCTCTCCTTCCTATCCTCCTTCCCATTCTCCTTCCCATCCTCCTTCCCATTCTCCTTCCCATCCTCCTTCCCATTCTCCTTCCCATTCTCCTTCCCATTCTCCTCCCTGCTCTCCTTCCCATTCTCCTTCCCATTCTCCTTCCCATCCTCCTTCCCATTCTCCTTCCCATTCTCCTTCCCATTCTCCTTCCCATTCTCCTTCCCCTCCTCCTCCCCCCTCTCNATTCTCCTTCCCATTCTCCTCCCTGCTCTCCTTCCCATTCTCCTTCCCATTCTCCTTCCCATCCTCCTTTCCCTTCTCCTTCCCCCTCTCCTTCCCATCCTCCTTCCCATTCTCCTTCCCACTCTCCTTCCCATTCTCCTTCCCATTCTCCTTCCCACTCTCCTTCCCATCCTCCTTCCCATTCTCCTTCCCATTCTCTCCCTGCTCCCCTGGCCCGCCTGCCCAGGGGCACAGGCTGCTGGCACAGCACTGGTGACAACACCTGGCAACCAAGCCAAGTGTGTGTTTCAATGGACATCTTAGAGAAAATTACTGTTAGTATAATTTAATTTATTCTGTTTATTACTGCCTGCAATCAGGAGAGCAGTCAGACTCTGGAACACTCCAGCTTCCTTGGAAGCCTGGGGGGTATAAAACCACCGCAAATAAAAGGGGGAAAACATCAGTCTCTGGGGTCCATTGCATGGCTGGAAGAAGTTAAAAGTTGCCTAAAACAGCTGCTGACAAACTCCATCAATAATAACTCTGTGACTAAACCCAAACCTGCTGTGGAGCCCGGGAGGCAGCAGAGTGGGAGCAGCAGGGCTGGTGCCAGGCTCTGCTCCGTGGTGGTGACATCTCTGCATCACCTCCTGCAGGTTCTGCCCTTCCCCTGCTGTTCCTGACTTTTCTCTCCCGTGTGGATCCTCGGGGGCTGCTGCAGCTGCTGGGATGTGGCTCTGAGGGACTCAGCACCAGCCCAGGAGCAAACACAGAGGGAAGGTTTGGAATGATGTGAATCATTTAAGGGAAGAGAAGAAGGAAATGTTGCCTTGCTTTCCTTACCAGCCAGTGGCAGGAGGTGGTTCTGCTGCCCGTGTGTTGTGAGGAACATGTGGCCTGGGCTCTGGTAATGGGGTTTGCTTTGTGCTCTTGCTTTCTCAGAGGTGCTTTTCGGAATAATTTGCTACATTCTGCTCCTGTTATTTGCAAGTGAAGAAAAATGGGATTCTGAGGCTTTCTCTGTGTCTTGTGCTGCAGGGAAAAGGAGCACTAATAGCCATGAATAATTAGTGTGTTGTTCTAAGCTCATGCTCTGGATGGATGCAGTCAGAGCACGCCTGGGTTATCTCGGGGGCTTTGGGGAGCTCTGGTAGCTTTGCCTCTCGCTGAGGCTGCCTGGCACTGCTCCTTGCGGAAATACCTGGGGCAGAATAGAACTCAGGAACAGGTGCTGCATGCCAAACGTGGGGTGTGTGTGATATTTGCAAAATGCCCCAATGCTGCCAGCCTCCCCCATGGACCATCCCTGAGCTTGCACTTGGCTGGAGCTGCTGGGGCAGAGGGCCTTGGTAATGTGGGGGGTTCCTCTGCATGAGTGGGGGTCCCAGACACTCCTGTCAGGGGACAGCGCCAAGGCAGGCAGGATAAAATGTGTTTTAAGCAGTTTTCCAGCCTGCTGTGGTTGCACTGAGCTGCCTGAGGGCTGACAGCTCCTCTGGAAGGCAAAGGGGGACGGCAGGGAAAAGCCAGCCCAGGCACAAGGGAGAATGTGGTGCCTTTGGGCTCAGGGCTTGTGGTTCGTGGTTCTCTGGAGCTCTGCACCCTCCTCTGGTCTGCTCCGTGCTCCTGGGGCCGGGGAGGCTTCAGCTGGGATGTGAGTGCAGTGCCTGCGCTGGGCTGGGAGCAGCTCCTGTGCCGCTGCTTCCTCCCTGCCCTGGAGCCCCGGGCTGCTGGTTTGGCTCTGGATCCTCATTTGGAGGGGCTGGGACAGACCTGGACCGTCTGTCAGCCCCTCGCTGGGGGAAGAAGCCGAGGGTGCCCTGGGAGGGGATGGAGCAGGGTTTGCTCACACGGCCGCTCCCTGCAGTGAGTTTGGTCAGGATGGGCAGAGCAAGTGCAGCTGTTCTGACGGTGTTTCTGCTGTTCTGACGGTGTTTCTGCTGTTCTGACGGTGTTTCTGCTGTTCTGACAGTGTTTCTGCTGTTCTGTCTGTGTTTCAGTGGCTGTTGCAGTGCAGAAGAGCTGGGAGGAGGTTCCCTGAGCCTCGTGGTGCCCTGGCTGCTTCGCTGCCCCAGTCCCATCCTGTTGTGCACACCCAGGGGCTCCCTGGGGCAGTGGAACAAATGGTTGTGGTTCTGTGCGTGGGAAAAGCTCCACAGGGGAGCAGAGACAGCGATCAGGGGCTGAACCGTGCCTGCCCTGCATCACCCAGCTCTGATCTCAGCTGCTCCAGGAGGAGCAGCAGCAGAGATGGGATGGAGGTGGAAAGGCAGAGTGGGTTGTGTGCGGAGGCAAAGGCAGCAGAGAGACCCAGCCCCACGGCAGGGATGGAGAGCGGGAGGAAACCCAACGTGTAAAGGCTGATTTAGGTTATCTTGGCAGATAAAACCCCACATCGTCTGCAGTTTGTTACTTACAGTTCAGCCCCGTGGAATCAATTACTGAGACGCAATTTAATTAAGACAGGTTAATGCTTCATCTAAGGCACTAAAGCCACCAGCCGTCATTTCAGTTTGCCAATCACTGTAATGCCAATGGCCCTTTGACATCTGCTGGGCACACCGGGCTGCAGTTCTGGAGCCAATTCACGGGCTGATTCCCCACCCCGAGCAGCTCTGGAGCTCGCTGAGGGCTGGGGCACCAGGCCTGGAGACCTTTCCTTGGCAATCCTTGCTGCTGCTGAGCTTTCCCATGAATCTGGCCTGGGATCTGGTTCACCTTCTTGGGGGTTTACATTCATTTCTCTTCCCTTGCTGTGCCATTGACCTGTTGGGGGACTTTTGCCAAGTTTTGGCTTCAGTTGTTCAGTGAAGACCTTCAGCTCTGGAGGCAGTTGTGTCTCTGTTCTGTACATAACTTTATCAGTGTGAAGGACCTGCGGGGCTGGCAGGAGTCTGGGGCTCTGTTTGCTCCCGGTTCATTGTCATTCTGCCTTTGTTCCTCCTCATCCCGAGGTGGCTGTGCTGTGATAGAAGCAGGAGGAGAGGAAGGTGGGCAGGCTAAGTATAGCACTGTGTGCTGGGGAGAGCTGCAGGGAGGACAGGCTGTCCCCTGAAGGGCACTTCGGGGCAAGGACGGGGTGGCTGTCCCTGCTCTGCTGCTGCAGCCCAGCCCCAGGGACCCCTGAGCACAAACATCTGCAGGGAGCGGCCCAAAGGTGCCCAAAGGTGCCCAAAGGTGCCCAAAGGGCTCAGCCCAGCTGTGCTGGGGGCACAGCAGCAGCCCCTGGCACTGGGGCCAGCAGGGCCAGCAGTGCCCACAGTGCCAGCAGGGCCAGCAGGGCCAGCAGTGCCCACGGTGCCCAAAGTGCCAGCAGTGCCAGCAGGGCCAGCAGTGCCCACAGTGCCAGCAGTGCCAGCAGTGCCA
>VZRZ01004075.1:108728-130523 GCA_013398175.1 Climacteris rufus | reverse complement strand
GCCAGCGGTGCCAGCAGTGCCAGCACCACAGCACAGCTGCTCAGCCCGACAGGCACAGACTGCTCAGGGGGGAAGGGACCCCAGAGCCCACCCAGTGCCAGCCCTGCCATGCCAGGGCCACCTCCCACTGTCCCAGGGGGCTCCCAGCCCCTCCAGCCTGGCCTGGGACTCTCCAGGGCAGCCCCAGCTCCCCCGGGCAGCAGTGGATCCCAGCCCCTGCCAGGCTGTGCCCCAGTCTCACTGCTCTCTGTGGCAAAGGGGGAGAGATGTGGATCTCGAACAGGGAGGGTTCTGTGTACGAGAAATCCCTGCCAGGCAGGAGCAGTGTGGAGCAGACGCTGTCAGCCTCTGCACACCGACAGAGCCCTGGGCTCCCCAGAGCGCAGACAGGCTCTGGCAGCTCCTGCTGCAGCAGTTTGGGCTGTGGCCACGTCTGTCAGCCCAGAATTGTTGAGCAAACAGCACAGCTCGGACTGGGCCCGCTCCTCCCGCTTTGCCACCCCAGAGATGGATTTGAGCTGGGACTGGCACAAAGGGGCAACATCAGCATCATCCAAAGGTGGTTTTATTTTTGTCTTGCTGTTCAGATGAACATCAAAGCTGGAAAGGTTTTGTCTTTTCCCACTGCTCTAATGGTTTAATACATGGGGGAGTGGCAATTCATTCTGATATAAGACTGAGCTCAGCCTCACCAGGGAGAACCACGCCAATTCCTCCCCTCACAATCCCAGGGCAGCTGTTTGTCTTCTCAGACCCAGCAGAATTCTCTTCTGTTCACGTCGATGGGACCCTCACTGTTGTCTGGGATGTTTGTGTGAGTGGGGCTTGGATCTCTTCCTCACTTCACAAAGTTTTTATACTGTAATTTCCAAACTGGTATTTGTAATTAGACCACAAAAGAAGGTAATATGTGAAAAGTGTGCAACTGCACTTGCCAGGATAGAAAATATATATTGTAATGCATTCAGAAAACATTCCAAGGGTAGAGGATCAAGTTGTATTTGATTTTCTCATTCTCTATAATAATCATTTTTGTTGTCTTGCAAAGCTCCAGCTTTGAAGTGCAGCACATAAAGATTCTGCAATACCAGCAACTGTTTCTCTTTAGCTATTTTCCAAGTGATTTGATTTTCTCAATAGCATTAACTATATGGAGGTCTAACAAGTTGTAATTAATGTATTCAGCCATTTTCTTTTGTGACAGGCTGGGATGTGAGTGACAGCATGAAGGGAAGAAGCAGAATAGAATTGGATGCTTGAGAAGATTATCATAACATAAAAACTGACAACTCTCTGGCTCTTGAATAACATATTGTGTTACCCTGAAAGGGGAGGAAAAAGCTATTTCACAAAAAGGCCCAGTGGGGCTTAGAAATTTTTTTGAGGAGGGGAAAGATTTTCAAAAATCTTTTTCAGTGCTGGACAGATTTGAATATTGAAGTTCACAAACAGTTTCTCATGTGCTGAAGTGGGTGTGCAGTGGGATGGGTGTGCACTGGGTGGGTGTGGGATGCTGGGCTGGGCTCTGCTGGGCTGTGCCAGGCTGGGCTGTGCCAGGCTGGGCTCTGCTAGGCTGGGCTGGGCTGCTCTGTGTGCCCGTGGCTGCAGGAGCTGCTGGCCCCCAGCCCCAGGGCATCGCTGGCAGTGCCAACCAGGCTCCCCAGGCTCCCCAGGCTCCCCAGCCCTCCTGCCAGGGCTCAGCCCCTCCTGAGATGGAGGGGACCCACCAGGGTCACCAGAGTTCAGCTCCTGGCCCTGCACAAGACACCCAAGGGTCCCCCTGCACTGGGCACTGCCCAAGCTCCAGTCCCTGCTCAGCTCATCCCTGGTTTGCCCTTTGGAGGTTGGGATTCCTCCTTGGGAAGGTGCCCTGGGTGATTCAAGAGCGGGGCTGGCAGCCTTTCCTCCCTGCTGCCATCCATCCACCACAAGGTCATCTCTGCCCTGGCCCCTTCATGTTTATTTCTGAGCCAATAAAATTCCCATTTGCTCTGGTATATTTTGTAATCCACAGCTTTCAGCCCAGAGATTGATTATCTGTATTCCTAGATAAAATCAAAGTGCAGGACTTTAAACAGATTTCCACTCAATTATTTCCCCCAGACAGTTTAAATGGTTTGGTGAAACCCAGATTAACTCGGGAGTGGCCAAGAGGTTTTTGTTTTTTACCCGTGTTTGCCTCCTGGCCTTGCTGCAGTTCATTTTTAAAGCCATTTTAATGCTCTTCCTTTAATTTGCACCGGGCAGGGCTGATGTTGGGGTCTGGGCACGGCACTGAGCGGGGCTGTCAGGGGGAGCTCTGCATTCCAGACCAGAGCACCCAGGAGCACCAGCAGCACAATTTCCCTGCAGTTTGGCCCTGGGGGTGTCCCCACCCAGCCTGACCCACACCTGCAGCTTTTCCTTGTTCTCCCTCATTTTCCAAAGCTCCCAGTGCCCTTTCCAGAGGCTGCTGCAGGGCAGTGCTGGCACAGCTTTACCTGGCTTTGCTCTGGGGGCTCCCACCAGGCTCTTCCCATCCCCCAGGAAATCCTGGCTAAGGAGCCAAAGCCTCGATGGAAAATGGCAATTAAAAATGTTCTGGGTGAAAAGTTAAATATGGTTTTGAAACAGAAATAATTTCTGGTGGGAGCTGTTTCCTCTGCCTGCCCTCAGTTTGCATCAAGGTTGTGTTCAAGAAGCCTCAGTTCAGCCACTGAAATGTGTGAAAGTGAAATTCCTAAGGATATCAAGGAATAAAAATGAATTTCAAGGAGGATGTTAGAAATTAGGATTGGAGGAGAACTTGTTGTTAGTGCTTGTTCTAATATTTCCATTTGGGACTAGAGGACATTTTTGCACAAAACTCTTTCAAGAGCAATATAAATGTAATCCCAGCACGATTTGAGAAACACATTAATTATGAGCTATAGAGCAGATGGAGGCTTTAAAACTGTATTATTTTGCTTGATTTATTGATGCCTTGTTCAGAATTGTTTTAATTGCCATTTTCTTCTGAAAACCTTCAGTATCATATCAATGGGAGTAAGATTGAATACTGCCAAGAGAAAAAGATATATATATATATATATACAAATATAGATATATTTAGCCCAGACCAGACATTTTAACTTTTTGATTCATCATTATGTTAACATTTATTTTAGTTATGCTTTTTACATTTTTTTCTTTTGACAATTCTTGGAATGATCAGGGATTCAAAACATCTTTCCCTTACTGAGTTCCACAGGAAACCAGGGCAACATCAGTGAGTTCTTCAGTGCTGGGGAGACAGTTTTGTAATCCAGAACATTGAGATGCTGGTCAGGGCAAGAGACATTCTCCATCTCTTTCTTGTGATATTGAAGTGTAAATTGAAACTGTGGCAACCGAGTCCAGTGTCAGAGATAAGAAATTGCAGGTGTGTGTAGAATGGGATGGATTTGTGCTCACAAAGGGATCACAGGTGGATTAGACCAATAATTGGAAAAGGAACCCTCAGCCAGACTCTCAGTGCAGTCAGGAGCACCCAGTCACCCTGTAATTCAGTGAAGTTATTTCAGCTATTCTGATTTATGGATACAACCGAGATTAGGAGAGAGACTTCAGGAGTGACTGTTGTGGCATCAAAAGAGCTGCTGCAGCGTGTGAGGCGTGGGCAGAGCGTGCAAAGAGCAGTCCCGGTGCAGATGACGACACAGCTCCTCTGGGGATGTTTGCATCCCGAATTTTGGTCCATTTCCTTTGTTCCTTGGAGTGCTGTAGTGCAGGTTGAAGCACACTCCAAGCACCAGCATGTGGAATAACTGCACGGTTTCGCAATCTCTGTTAAAGCAGCTGCATCTGTAACTCATTTCATGGAAGTTTTACTATTTTTTTTTTCCTTTTACCATATCACACTCGAAGCTCAATAAAGATAAACTTCCAATAATGTCAGTATATCAGGGAAGATTCAAAGCCCTGCAGCTGAGCCCGTATCCCTCAAAGTGCCATTTATGAGCTGAGCTGGTTTAATGGAGTGGTGGAAGCAAACCCAAACATTTGGCAGTGTCTCTATTTGCACCCTTGGGACAGATGATGGAGGAGTTATTTGCTCCAGCCTTTAATCAATTTGAGGTAAACAGCATGAGTGCACCTTGAGCATCCATATTTTCTAATTGGCTCTTTTCGATGTGAAGCCTCCCGTAAGTCAGCGGGGAGGTTCGGAGCGGGGGAGCCGCGCTCTCCACGGTGATGGATCTGCCTGGCAGCACGGCCAGAGCGGGGTGGGGATGATGTCTTTGCTCAGGATGCAAAGCAGGGCCAATTCCCAGCCCTGCCTGATTCATGGTTCTGCCAAAGTGGGGCTGCACCCAGCCCTGATTTAGCGCCGCCAAACCTGTTTATTTTAGGGGTGATAAATTCTCTGGGCCCAGTCACTTTGTTTTATTCATGCAAGGATTTCTCCCGGGGCTCAGGAGTTGGATAAATCTCCTTTCTGCAGGCGGTGGGCGAAGGGTGCGCGGCTGCACCTGCAGAGGGACAGGCCAAGGTGGATCCCTCTGCAGGGTTGTGTCCAGGTTATCCGGGACAGGGCAGGGCTGAGCAGGGGGAAAGCACAAGAGGAGAGTGGTGGTGAAAAATGGCTTTGATTTTTAATGCATTTGATCTTCTCTGGCTTCCCTCGGAGTCTCCCCCAGCTCCGAGGCCTCAGGCTGACCAGCCCTGTGTTTGTGTGCCGAGCAAGGCACAGTGCCCAGGGCCAGGTCACACTGGGATGGGCTGGGAGCAGCCTGGGACAGAGGGAGGTGTCCCTGCCCGTGGCACTGCATGGGATTTAAGGTCCCTTCCCACCCAAACCGTTCCAGCATTCATGATTCCATGGCAGAGACAAAGGGCCAGGAACTGCAGGAAGTTTGGAGAGTGCTGTTGGATGCACAGGGTTTGAGGCTGGGATGATGGACTGGAATTTAATTAGATTGCCTGGTGACCAAAGGTTTGTCCTTCAGTCAAACCAAAGCACTCTAAACTGCTGTCCCTGCAATGTGCAGGAATTGATTGCAGAGCAGAAAACACGGGCACGTCTCTGGGGGGACGTGGCAAAGTCCTGGCTCTGCTGCTGAGCCCGTGGGAGACAGGGAAACCCAAACATTCCACAGCTGCATTTTGCCCACTTTTCAATGAGTCAGTGGCTTTTCCTGTGACACCAAATTGAGCAGCTGGGGCTGTGTGACCTCTTCTGAAAGGCACCAGAATGTCAAAGGACACTTGGACACCACCTCTTTGTCTGGGTGATGTCCTTCAGTTGGGTATCTCGGGGGGTCTGGCAGACCTTGGTCACTTCCAGGTGTTCCAGAGTCAGGTTCCTGCAGTGCCGTGAGCCTTTTCCAGCTCTGTCACCTGCGACAGCACACACAGAGAGCCCTGCTTGAGGCAGCCTCTTAAGAGCAGCATTTTGCACAATATTCTGCATTTTCAGCAAGTTGGGACACCCTTTGTTAAGATCCAGACTTATGCACTGATTATTTCTCATCTGTTACAGCTTAACTTCTCCTGCACAGCTTAACTTTAAACCCAAGTGAAAGGAAATCCAATAAAGATAAATGAGATGTCTTTAAAGGATCCAAAAGGAAATTCAGTAATGTCAGCAATGAATGTGAAGATACAGTGAGTTGAGGAACTTGAGGATGATGGGTTCTTTATGAGGTTACATCTGTTCACAAAGGCTTGGAAGTATTTAAGATAATTAATTGCTTTAGGAGCAACACTTCTTCAGATTCTCCTGGCTGTGACTGTGTGCTCCTGTCTAGCCCCAGAGCTGGGTGCATAATGTAGCAGTTTGAAGATGATGCCAAGCATTGTGCAGAAAGCAGTGGCAAAGAACAGTTCAGCTTCCTGTGGAACTCCTCATGGAAAATGTGGTAAATGTGCTGTTTGAACAACCAAACCTGTTTCCCTTCCAGGTCTCCTGGTGCCAGGGACGACCAGCAGTGCCTGCTGCTCCTGAGAGACAGGTAAGCCACTGAGCTGTTTATTCCAAATGGGTCCCCAGTGGTGGGACAAGCAGTGGTGCAGTACCCAGGAATGCTCCCCTTCAGAGGTATTCCCTGCATTTTAAAGGAATTCATTCCTCCCAGAGCTTGGGTCCTCACTGTTGGATTCAGGGTGGCTGCTGAGGGTCCCTTCCACTCGGGGTGTGTGTGGGTGAAGAAGCAGGGAGGTGCCCAGCCCAGGCACCTCAGCTCCTCCAGGCTGGGAACGCAGGGCCAGTGGGGTTTGGTGCTTCATGACTGCTCTGAGGAGAAGCTGTCCCAGCCAGGAGAGACCTACCCACTGAGGAAGAAGCAGTCCCAGCAGGACAGACCTGCACACAGAGGAGAAGCAGTCCCAGCCAGGACAGAGCTGCCCACTGAGGAGAAGCAGTCCCAGCCAGGACAGAGCTGCCCACAGAGGAGAAGCAGTCCCAGCAGGACAGAGCTGCCCACAGAGGAGAAGCTGTCCCAGCCAGGACAGACCTACCCAAAGAGGAGAAGCACTCCCAGCCAGGACAGAGCTGCCCACTGAGGAACATTTCGATTCCCAGGCCAGCCCTGCTCGGTGCAGACTCTGGGATGCTCCAGGAGTGGGTCCCACCCTCGGGATGTCCCCGGGTTTGCCCTCCTGTGGCTCCAGCAGCTCATTCCCTGCACAATGTTTGATAATTCCCTGTCCAAGCTCCCTCTGAATGTCCCAAAAGCTGGGACATTCCTTTCTTCAGGAGCCTGTTCTACACTGTCTGCTTAATAAGATCTGTGCTTGAGCTGTCATCCCTGATTACACGTTCCCCTGCTGATATTGCTTCTTCCCAGTGGTCACCAACACAAATGGCTCTGGGAATCTTAATGCATTTCCTTTTCTTCTAATGCAGAAACGCCTGAGAGCCGATCAAAACAAGCGTCCCACTCTGATTGTGTATTTTATGTCTGCTGAAAGGTTCACATGTGATGAAAATAAAATGTTCAATGAGCAAACACAGATTTTCCAGAAGAAGCAGGCACATTTAACTTGTTTTGAAAGATGGATGAACGCTATTAATTTTGATATATTCTCTATATATATCTTCTCACTTGACAATGGTTATTTAAAGATTTAGTTCTGGGTTATTGCTGCACTTATGTTGTAGAGTTGTTTTACACCAACGCACGGATCAGTAACTTAATTATAAATAAGTGGGTTTAAGCCAAATGCAAT
Organism: Climacteris rufus; assembly: GCA_013398175.1. Lineage (NCBI taxonomy): Eukaryota > Metazoa > Chordata > Aves > Passeriformes > Climacteridae > Climacteris > Climacteris rufus. Next base: position 123,335 of record VZRZ01004075.1, on the reverse strand, counting down.
GGAGAGAATGTTTTTGTGCAGAGGGTGCTTAGTTCCAGCTGTGGGCTGAGGGGGTGGGAGGGGGTCCCACGGGGTGCTCAGTCTGGGGGGTTTTGCTCTGGGTTGTGCTGCAGGACCTGGGGGGCTCTGGGCATAATGGGAGAGGAAATGCAGCTCTAGTGCCTGTTTACAAAGCATCTAAAATGCCCTGGTAACCTGGTTCATTTTGACCAGAGCGTAGAACAAGGCACCAGGTCAGAGAACAAACAAATGAGAGTTTATTTGAATGTGCAGGATAGGTCAGGCCACAGGACCTGAGGAAATTCTCCTTAGAATTAGGTAGAATTAATAAAAACTATTTTGGAACAAGGAACAATTACTTTTAACAGCTTGTGGAGCTCAGAGGAGGTCTCAGAACTATCAAAATGCAAATACAGATCCTAAATGTCAAAGGAGAAAATACAGTCCAGTGTATTATTGACTACAAGGCCGAACAAGTTCTTGGAAAGGCTCTGAAATTAATCAGTGAGAAAAATTCAACCCACAACACTTGGAAGAGGTGACAAATCCAAAAGAGAGCAACCATCGTGGGTCAGTCAAAAGTGAGAGGAGTCTAATTAACCAACCTGGTGGTAAAAAGGAAACAAACAGTTATTATACCTTTCCTGCATTCCCAGGTAAGCCAGGGATGTGTGTTGGTGTGGGGTGCACAAAGAGCTGTTTGAGAAATGTATTCCAGTCGTGACTGTCCCTGTTTGCCCGGGAGAGCTTTCCAGGGGGTCCCAGAGGGACCTGTCTGGCTCTCCAGTCCCTTCTCTCTTTTAATCAGTGACTTGGACAATGGAGAACTTGGACAATTTGCAGGTGACCTGGAGCAGGGAGGGGACACAGGAACTCTGGAGGTCAGAATTGAAATAAAAAAGGGTTGGAAAAATGGAGATGTTTGTGCAAACCTCCGGCTGAAATGCGATGATGTGGGGTACGAAGTGCTGGATGGGGAAAGAGGAAAGACAGGAAAGGACTCAGGGGTTGGAGTGGCTGACAAATTATGCCTGAGTAAAATGTGCAAATCTCTTTTCAAGGAGGGAAATCCACCTGGAGCTGGAGCAGAAGGGGCAGGGAGAGCAGGGCTGGTTCTGCTCCCTCTGCCCGGGGTCTGTGGGGAGCGTTGGCACCCAGAGAGGGCCTGCTCCTGGCAGGGGATTGGTTTCACTGACCAGAAGTCTGGGCAAGGAGGCATTTATTTACCATTACTGGCAAATTTGTGACAAGGATTCAATTTACAAAATGGTAATGAAATCAGCTTCAGCAAGAGCTGCTGCTGTGCTGATGTGCAGCACCAAACGTGCTGCTGCAAACAAACCCAACAAACCACAGGCAAAACCAGGGAATCAAAATAAATCTAGTTATTAAAACCTCTTAAATAACTTTAACCTGCTATAACTGATAATTCATTACCACTTTGCCTGATCTGTGGCTGCAGTTTTGCTCCATTTCAAAGCAAAGCTGCTCTTTGTGACTGCTAACACAATGTACAACCAGCAAAAAAACCCAGCATCTTGGCAGGGTGATATGAATTCATCCAGAAAATAAAAGGGGTGTCATTTGTACCATCTGCTGCCCATGGATCAGGAGAGGGGAAGAGCTGAAACCTGGAGATGTCAATATTGAAATGCTGCTGGGAGGAGCGCTGGGGGCTGGCTGGGCAGGCACGGCCACGAGTGTTCCGCAGACATTTTCCTTCTCCCTTGCCTTTCTTCCTTCCCATCCTTGGCACTGCTGAGTTCCAGGAGTGCTGGGGAGCTGCAGGTGACCCTGCCTGCAGAGCAGCCCTGCAGTGTCAGAGGGAGCCAGCAATGAACTGCTCAGGCTCTGCTTCCCATCCTAGCTCCCCCAGGCTCTCCCCATCCAAGGGCTTGGAGTGTCTGTGCTCCCAGCCCAACCCACTGCAGGCCAGCTCATATTTACACTTCTTAGCCTCTCTTGTCTCAGGATTCTCCTCCTGTCCCAGGGCTCATCCCTGGTGTGTTTGCAGAGAGCATTCCTGCCCCCAGAGCTGCCTTTTCTCTGACCAGCCAAGCCCTCTCACACTCTCTGTTGTCTTTAAGCTACTGGGCTCAACCCTCACAGCCCTCTTTACGTGAAATAAAACTTTTCTGCACAGTTGGCTCTTCTGAAGTCAACAGGACATTCCCAGGGAGAAGTCACCAATCAATAGGTCTGCTCCAAAGTCCCCAAAGTCAATAGGAATTTTGTTTTTCCATCACTGCATTGTGGATGGAACCTGGTCAGGGAGTGAGGGGAGGAGCTGGGTTTGGAGTTTGTGAGTGCAGCTCTCACTGGCACTGAGTTCATGGGGGTGAAATTGAGCTTGGAAGGAAACAGATGAAGCTTTGGTGTTTCAATAACAGCTGCCAGCTGAGTTTTGGGCTAGATCTGGAAAAAGTTATACCTTGATAATTGTGGCAGAAGTGGGGAACACCCTGCTGCACCTCCCCAGGGCCCCAGAGCAGCCCTTCTCCCCCAAAAATGAGGTTTCAGGTGTAAGTGATGCCCTCACCTCACTTGATCTGTCGCCAGTGTGATTGTGGCTGGGGCAGAGGAACGAGAGCCTCTTCCCTTCCTCTGCAAGGCTGAGGAGTGATGGAAAATGAGCTGGAGACTGTGGGGATGTTTCTCCAGCTCTGAGGCAGAAATCCAGAAGTCCTGAGAGCCCTCCTGCCTGGCTCAGCCCCTGCAGCCCCCTCAGCCCAGGCCTGGCCCAGCTCCTTTCTCCTTTCTCCTTTCTCCTTTCTCCTTTCTCCTTTCTCCTTTCTCCTTTCTCCTTTCTCCTTTCTCCTTTCTCCTTTCTCCTTTCTCCTTTCTCCTTCCCTGCCTGTCCCTCTGCAGAGCTGTCCTTCCCCTGCCAGCCCGGGAGAAGGGCTGAATGGAACCTGGCAATTCATGAAACACATGAAAAATGGGATTTCACTCAGAACACTGATGGAAACAACTTTTAAAGCACGTTAAGCCCGGGGTGCTGACATTTGCAGCAGGGAACTTCTGGCCCTGCTGCTCTGAAGTGAAGCTTTTCTTCCTAAATAGTGCCTGGTGTTTTATAGCAGGAGCAGGGTGACAGTTCACTGACCCGAAAATGAAGGGGGAAAAGGCATCTCATGTGGAATGAGACGTTTTATTTGGTTGAAACACTGAAGCCACAGGATTTCTTTTGTGTTTGGCAGGAAGCAAGTGCAGCTCAGAGCCCGGGTCCAGCCCTGCTCTGTCTGTGTGTCCATCCCCACACCGGGGCCTCATCCTGCCCTGCTCTGTCTGTGTGTCCATCCCCACACCGGGGCCTCATCCTGCCCTGCTCTGGAGCCATTCCTGCCACGTCTCAGGCTGTACCCCAGTGCATCCACAGCAGGGTTTGGGTTTCCTGGAGGAAACCCGGGTGAGCTGGGGTGGGGAGGGTGCTGCTCCTGCTGAGCATCCCTGCATCCCTGCCCAGCCCCACGGATGGGGAGGAACAGTCAGGCTCTGCAGCTCTGGAACAGATTGTGAATGACACAAACACTCTAGTGTTTCATATTCAAACCAGTCCCTCAGGCTCCCTGAAGACCAGCAGGGCAAACCACCCCGGGACGTTGGTGCAATGTTTTCCTGGTTCACTGAGCCATTTCAAGCAGGTATTGACTTGTCCCTTGTCATAAATTGGTTTATCCAGTGCGAGAGCCAGCGGTGGGGTCGGGTGATGGATGGGAGAGGAATGTGGGCTGCTTCCACTGAGCTCTGATGCCCAGCAGAATATTTCTGTCTGTTCAGTGCTGTTGGTGTTGATATCACATTCCTGTTTGTGGCTTCCTCCTCAGGACGCCTGCAGCGTGAGGAGAGGGCTGGGGCTGGCACTGGGGCAGCGCTGGGCTGGGCTGAGCTGCCTCCTTCCCACACAAGCCTTCCTGGGAGCACTCCAGGCCAGGAGGTGGATTGAAAACGCTTCCCAGGCTCATGGAATAGGCTGGGTTGGAAGGATGGTGCCAAGGGTCACTGAGTCCAGCCCCTGGCCCTGCACAGACACCCCAACAACCCCACCCTGTCCCTGGCAGTGCTGTCCAAACCCCCTGGAGCTCTGGCAGCCTCGGGGCCGTGCCCATCCCTGGGCAGTGCCCAGCACCTCTGGGGAAGAACCTCTCCTGATGCCCCCTAAACCAGAGATTGAACACCAAAGGGTCCCTGCAGCACCTGGCAGAGCACGTGGGCAGCTGTGCTTGAGCATCCCCGTGGTGCTTCCCCCTTCTAGAGCTTTAGACTGCGCTTCAGTTAAAATCTGCCCTGTGCTTCAGTAAATGTGTCCAGTGCAGAAATGGGGAAGAGAGGAGGACGCTTCCAGTGTGACCTCCATCCCTTCCTGGCAGTAGGAACATCACCCATTTGTGTCTTTTAAATCATCTTAGGTTCAGCTAAGACGTGCTTAGATTTATTTTTATGGATTTCATTTCTAAATGCTGCTTTCACTTGGAAAGATTACTTCTAAATTATGATTATTTTCTGTGAAAATTGCTTTCTTCATCTGTCCCATGGTTTAAAAGTCAACTGCTTACTCAAGAGAAAACCACTTTGATGTCGTGGAAGTAATGAACACTATAAAGAGACTTTTGAAAACTTTCAGTTTTGTTCTCAAAATGGCTGATAATGTCATTTATTTTTCTTCATCCCTTTTTCACTGCTACTGAAAGTACAAAAAGAAAGGGGAGAGCAAACAATACCCTGGGAATAATAACTGAAATATTTTTATGGGAATTAATCTATCTCTCTTCTAAAAACGAGCGAGAAAAGCAGAAATAATTCTGTGAAACCACCAGGAGAACCCCCCATGTCTGTCCCTGTCCCTGAGCCGTCAGTGCTCGGCAAAGGACGGAGGTGGCCACGGGTGGGATGGAAATGGACTGCAGTGCAGGGAATACTGAAAGAGGGGGGATTTACATCAGGAATCAGGAAGAGGTGAGAGAGGGAACCTGGCAGGGTGCTGAGAGCAGCTGTGGCTGCCCCATCCCTGGCAGTGTCCCAGGCCAGGCTGGGCTGGTGGCCACGAGCTCGGGGGGCACCTGGAGTGGGCAGCAGCTCTGCCAGGGCACCTCTGCAGTTCCAAAGCTCAGCGTGGTGGGCTTGGGGCTGGGGAACTTTCTTAGCAGCCTCCAAACTGACCTCTTGCAGATTAAGTTACAAAATTCTGAACTCCCCGATCAGGGCTGCAATTCTCTTTGGCCAGGAATTTAAAGGGAATCGATAAAAAGATACAAAGGAACCACACCAGGCACAGCTCCTTTTAAGTGGTTCCCATGGTACATCCCTCGCCTGGCAAAAGCCAGTGCCTATTTCTAGTCTGGGTTTGTTTAGTTTCTGCTCCCCTGTGCCTTGTTATGCCTTTTGCTTTGGTTTTCAAAGCTAGCTCTGCTCAGAAACTCCAATTCTGTGGAGGTTTTGGACTCAGACGCCTCCTGCATAAAGCGAGATGACGGAGCTTCTCAAGCCATGAGTCTTGAATAATTTTGTGTAACTCATTTTCTGAGTCTTTTCCTGTGTTTTTCCTTGAGGTTGTGCTGGGGACTTGTCCCCTGCATCCCCCATCCCACCCTGGCTTGGCTGGTTGGGTTGGCCGTGGTGGATCCCAGCCCGTGGTGGATCCCAGGCCATGGTGGATCCCAGCCTTTGGTGGATCCCAGGCCGTGGTAGATCCCAGGCTGTGGTGGATCCCAGCCCATGGTGAATCCCAGCCCATGGTGGATCCCAGCCCATGGACTACCCTTGGCCTCAGGGGGATGCCGGGGGAGCTGGGCACTGTTGGGGTCACCCTGCAGGTCCCAGCACCCCCAGTTCAGGACATGGGTCAGAAATCCATGGCTGGGGACAGAAATCCACGGCAGGGGACAGAAATCCATGGCAGGGGACAGAGATCCATGGCAGGGGTCAGAAATCCATGGCTGGGGTCAGAAATCCACGGCAGGGATGGTGTGGGTCAGTGCCAGAGAGTGTCAGCAGTAATGTCACGGTGCAGGTGGGTTTAGCGGCACAGTACAAATGCAGAGAGCTCACACTGATTCTTTTGCCTGTTTTTCAACACAGTTTTTTAAATTCAGGAAGGGCTTGGCATGAAATAGTTGGGTTTTTTTGCACAGAGCATAGTGGTTCCATGGTCAGATGTGGAGCAAGGACACCTGCATTTGGTGGGAAGCAGGGCTGGAAACAAAGGCTGCATCAGCTTGGAGCTGACATTTCCAGCCATTCAGAGTCAGGTGGCAGGCTCAGCAGGCCCCGTCCTGGACAGCCTGTGGCACATCCATCACGTTCCAGGGCTGCCCAAGCCACGTTCCTGCAGGCTTTGTGCTGGCTCCTCAGCTTGGCTTGGCGGCGTTGTCGATACAAAACCCAGGCTGGTGTGAGCAAAGGTAAAATGTTTGTGTTGTCTGAGCTGACAGCCAGCCTGTTCCTGTCCCCACCTGGGGTTCAGGAGAGCAGTGGGAATCCCAGACATCCCAGAATGGTGCTGCCAGAGGGCCCAGCCTGCACAGCTCCCTGCTACCTCAGGCTGCTGTTGATAAGTAAATTTCTTTTAAAGAGCTAAAAAAGCGTTTTTCACTGGGATTATCTGTGAGCATTTGCACTGACAGAGCCTTTCCCAGGCAGCTTTGGAGAACCATCTGTGTGTGCTCAGTTTCTGCTCCTGCCATCCCGGGCTGGGGCTCAGTCCTGGGGTCCCTGCGGGCGCTGTGGGGTGACCACAGCACGTGTGGGGGGACCTGGGGCCGTCTTTGGGACTGGGGACATCAGCCTGTGACTGCTGCTGATGGTCTCACCTTGCCCCAGCACGAAGGTCCACGGGGAGCACTCAGGGAGCACCGGGCAGCAGAACCTCTCCTGCAGCTGCGATGCTTTTTGATGTCCAACCTGGTCAGGCCGAGAGTCCCAGGCTTGGCGCAGTGACCGATGTAATTGCAATTAGCATTTGATCTGCGCTATTGATTCCACCCAAATTCTGGCATCAGTGTTTGAACACTCCCTCATTTGCAGGCAGATGCCTCCAGCAGCTGCTGTGCCCATGCAGATGCTCAGGAGCTGTGTGAGCACGGGGAGCAGGGCTGCCCAGCCGGGCTCAGGGCGCTGCTGCATCGCTCAGAGCACTCCTGGGGATTCTCTTTTCCCCCTTCTCCCTGGGAAGGGCTGGCTGGGCTGGCAGGGCTGCCTGTGCCTGCCTGGAGGCTCTGCGGGATGCAGGGCTGGACTCTGGGCACTGCTCCTCCTTCCTCAGCCCAGGGACTTCTCTCTGGTTTTGCATTTGCAGCCAATTTGCAGGGTCAGGGCCTCGGTTAAAGCCCTCTCTGGAGGCCCCCAAACCCCAGCACTGATCACCTGCTGCCACACGAGCTTGAGGGGCAGCAGCCCAGCTCAGTGAGCTGGAAAAGGCACCGAGTTATTAAACCCCCATACTGAGCGTTCTCCCACAAAAAATTAGCAGCACTTGGTATTATCTGAATCAAAAGTCCAAATGAGAATGAGCAAAACATTTGTTCCTTTTACTGGGGACTGTGAAGGGCACATTTAGGAACCCAGAGAAGCCCTGCTGGCTCCAGTGCTGCTCACTGGTTGTTCCACCAGCTCTGGGATTCTCACACAGTAGGCTCTGGAATCTCCATCACTCCCCGAGCCACGCAGGGTCTGGGCAGGCTCTGCTTTCTCTCGCTGGAGATCTGAGCTGTTATTTTCCTCCCAGTGCTGGAGCTCCCGTGTCCCTGGAATGTGCTATTCCAGCTTATGGTTGCTATAACTACCAGCCTGGCTTCCTCTGGCACGCTCCTCCTATGCCCGATGGAGCAATGAATTGTGCACAGAAATTCATCCTCCTCCTTTGTACTTTATCTTCCTCTTGCTGTTCCAAATGATGATGGCTTATTGCTTACCTGCCACATGGAATGAGTGTATTTATTTACTTATTTATATTTAAATTCCAGACTGGATGATAAAGGGCTAAATCGGGGGATAAATTGATATATTAGAGAATAAATTAGACATTATAATCTAGAAGTAAAGGAATAATAAATTAGAGAATAAGTCAGGCATTCAGACATCAGCAGTGCTCTATCATCTGTCTATGAAAAGCCATGGAATGGATGTTGTTGAATTCTTTTGTTTCTGTAACAGTCCAAAGGAAACCTTTGCAAATATGAAATCCTGTTGCACCTTTGCACATTATTTAAAGATCTGAAAGTGAAAGAATCCTTGATTTTCAGGAAAGAGAGGGAAAATTGATAACCCTCATGAACCTAATCTGAGGTGCAAACTGGGCTCTGGTGGAGTTTTCCTTGGGTTTGGTTTGTCTACTTTGTCTTTACCTGCCAGCAGAACATCTCAAAAAGAAAATCTCCCCAAGCAAATAGCAATTGCTCATCTAAGTGCTCACCAAGGACACCACACGAGCAAGACTGACAGAAGTTCTCAACACATGAATTATTTTGAGGTCCTTCCAGACTGTCATAGAGTTAATTCATCACCAGCTACATCATTTGTTCCAGAACATGGTTTATTGCTGGCTCAGATCTCTCTGGGTTGGATTTGCAGCCACCACTGGGTATTTGCAGAAATCTTGACAAAGCACAGACACCCTTGGGATTCCAGGGATGGCACAGCCCATCCACGGCAGGCCCTCCCAGCTGGGGGTGTGTGTAGAGTTCTCCCATCTCCAGCTCTTTTCTGGCTGGCTCAGAAGGAGTTCAGGTCAACTGTTCTACCTGTAATGGCTGGACCTTGCCCAGGGAGGTTTGGGGTCTTGACCAAGCTTTGAGAAGTCTTTGGTAGCATCTAGGAAAATGTTTCAAAAAATATGGACTCTCCCCAGATGCCAGAAATCATTCCTTGAGGAAAGAAGTTCATTGATGCTGTGATGATGAATTTGTGCTGATGAAAACCATGCTCTGGTATGGTGGTGACGAGAATCACGGCCTCTGCCCTCCAAGCACTTTGACCTTTTGATAAATCAGTGGTTGTCAATATTTCCTAATTCCTTGCTTGGACTTGTGGCTCCATAATTTCTCCCCCGTTTGTTGATGCAGTTACTGGCAGTGCATTTCTGCTCATCTCAAAATAGAAATGTATGGTACAATCTCAGAATTTAACCTTAAAATGGGATGAGCAGCCTGTTAAGATGGAGACTCTCAGAAGTGGAGATGCCAGAGTGGAATGAGGCTCCCAGGAATGCCCCCTGTGTTTGGAGCAGCCCCTCCTGGCTCTGTGGTTTGGAGCGCTTGGCAAGGTGTGCAAGCAATTACAGCCCAGGAATGGGGCCTTCCTTGGGATGTAGAAATAAAGGCCCAGAGAATGCTGTTCTCTGTAATTCACTTGTTCCTAATAATGTTTGTTTGTGTGGAGGATAATGAAGTGTAATCATTGTTAAATTTGTGAATGAAGTTAATCCCCGGTATCTGTCATAAATATGGAAAGACTTTGAAAGCTGCTGAATCCAACGCTTGATTGGGAGTGGGTTCTGCCTGAAACTGGAAGAAAATCTCCCACAGAGTTTAGGCTGACTCTGAAGACTTGCTCTGAGCTGGGTGAAGTGACAGGAGGTGGTGATGGAGGTATCTACAGGCTTTGCTGAACGGGGCTTGAGGATTCTCTGGGAGGGACCACATGGAACATTTTCCTCTCTAAAGTCCAGTGCTAGAGCAATAATCAAAATCATATAAAAACCAAACAAATCCATTTTACACAGGCAGCATCCAAAGCTGGAAAGAGGTCTCACTGCAGAAGGTGGGAAGATCTGTTCTTCAGCAGGATCCACTAAAAAGGCACCGTGCTTGTGTCCTGGGCCCTTCAGACCTGGCTTGTCCAGCCGTATTCCTCCGCTGTGAGTGTAGGAAATGCTCATCTCAAGCTGTGGAGATGCTTTTGGGACAAGCCTGCTTGGTATCCACGGGATGAGCAGGAATACCTGGCCCTCCACAGCGCTGTGTGAGTGGCACTGCAGATTTCTCACGTACCTGTTTTTAGTCTTTAATGAAAACAAGTTCAGGGCAGTGAACATTAATATTTTCTGCTGTTCCTCACCGGTTTTAATTGCCAGCCCCCAAAGAGCCAGATGGCCACGGAGCCCAGCTGAAGCACCCGGAGCAGTGAGAAGGCCCAGGGACCCTGTGGGCTCCTGCTCAGGATGGATCCCAGCCCGCCCAGCTGGGAGCAGGTGGCTGCTTCCTTCTCATCATTTTTCATTTTTGTTTACCTCTGTTCTCAGGCACAGGCCAGGAGGGAAATGGGGAGAGCCAGAAAGTGCAGGAAATATGGTCTGGCTAAAAGGGCTGTTAGGCCTTGTCCTCTCCTTGCACACAGTGATTTGCATATGCAAAAGAGAATGGAAACGGTGACATTTAAACAGGAACTTCTCATGAATAAGTTGACTTTGGAAGCACAGGTGGGAGTGCTGGCCTGTGGCTGCTCTGAGATGAGGAGCTCCCAGAGTCTGAGTCAGGGATGGCCAGGATGGATCTCCAGAAGGGTCCTTGCCCCAGAGGTGCTGGGCACTGCCCAGGGATGGGCACGGCCCCAGGGCTGCCAGAGCTCCAGGAGCCTTTGGACAGCGCTGCCAGGGACAGGGGGGCATTACTGGGTGTTTGTGCAGGGCTCAGGACTCAATGATCCTGGTGGGTTCCTTCCAGCCCAGGGCATTCTCTGATTCTGGGTCAGGCCACCCAAAATTTGTCCTTCTGACTCCAAAAACCGTTCTGTGCTCCTGCTGGGAGCGTGCCCTGCACAGGGCCTGGCGCTGGCACGGGCTGTGCGTCCTCCAGCTGCCCACACAGAACATGTGTCAGCCCCTCCGGAGATCTGCCAGGGCCTGGCCTCTGTGCTGGAACTCCCACTCTCAGAATAAAACTGCATATTAACAAAACTCCCTGTGGTTGTTCAATCTGAGCAAACAGCACTTGGAGCAAATGCCTGGTGATTCAGTGAGGTTCAGAAAGGCAAAATCCTGCTGGTAGTTCACTGAAATCAATCACCTGTTGGTTATTGTAAATTTCCATTTAGAAACTGAATTCTAAAACTGTGGTGCCGCTGCTGAAGGAATTACAGAGCTGGAAATGTGTGGGTTTTGTGGTTGTGATGTGGTTTAGTGGCATGGAGGCTTTTGGTCAAAGGTTGGACTTGATGCTCTCGAAGGTCTTTTCCTCCCTGAATGATTCTGTGATTTAAATGTGTACAGCAGGGCCCTGCAGTTGATATTCCCCCTGTGGGGAGATAGCAATATTCCTGCAGATTATCAGAGAAATACACTGAATGTACAATTAAGTGAAAGGACAAATCTTTCCCAGGCTCTGATTTATTTTTGGTCCTCCTGCAGTACAGCAGCAATGGTCTGGTGCAGTCCAGGTGCCTGGGCAGGGTTTGGTGCCTGTGTGGGCACACAGAGCCAGGAGGAGCCCAGCAGGGGCATGGGACAGTGGTGTTTGCAGGCAGAGGCGGCTCCTGGGCACTGGGAACCCTCCCCTTCACCTTGCTCTGGGCCTGGGGGTTATTCAGGTACCTGCCCTGGGCAGGGAGCAGATGTGGGGCCCATCCCTTTCTCCAAAGGTTTAGTATTTCCTCCATGTCTCTTTAATAGAAAGTGCTGGAATGGCCAGAATATCATATTAATTTTCAATCGTTTTTCTGGCCCAGTGACCGTCTAATTAATCATGTCACTGGTACTCCAGAGCAACAACTGGCACATAATGTGATCAGCTTGGTTTGGTTTACTGCACAGACATTGGACCAAGATTAGGATGAAAGAAATCAGATTTGGCTTTGTTTTGATGGAAAAGATGCACCCCAGAGGTGGGGATGTGCTGGGAACAGGGCTGGGATGTGCTGGGCACAGGGCTGGGATCTGTGTACCCAAATACCAGGGAGAATCAGTAAAAAGCACTGGCTGCACTCCCCATCCCTCAGGGTACTTTTTTGCTCTTTCTAACCTGCATGGACTCCTTGGGGGCTCTCCCCGTGAGAAGAGAGGCAGAGGAAGGAAGGAGCCCCGGGAGCAGCTGGGGCAGCGCTGCTGTGCCAGGAGCTCCTGTTCTCCTCGAGGTGCCCGGTCCGGAGCTGAGCTGGCTCCGTGTGGGTTGCAGCTGATCAGACACTGAACTGCTCTGCTCCTCAGAGCAGTCACTGGATGCACAGGGCTTTGGATCAGGTGAGATTGGGTGGGACATGAGCAGGCAGGGTCCCTGTGGTCCTGCAGGTGTCAGATCCCTGCCCCACCAGGCTTTGCCCTGTGCTGTGCCAGCTCAGTCCCCCAGGGAGCAGGAGCATCTCGGGGCTGGTTCCCAGCCAGGATCTGTTGTCAGCAGCGTGAGCTGATAATGGGAATTTCTACAGCTGATTCTGCCTGGGAATGTGTGTGTTTGGAGTGAACACCCCGGTGCTTTGTGAGCAGGCAAAGGGCATCGTCCCCTCTGCTGTCCATGGAGGCTCCTGTGCTGGGGACCTGCTCCTGCTCCCAGAGCTGGGAAGGCAGGGACAGATCCCAGATCCTGCCACAGATCGGCTCCAGCATTTCCCAGTGGTGCTTGGGAGAGGGTCAGGGATGAGGGACCCCTCTGTCCACCGCCATCCTTCTCTTCCTTCCATTTTAGACAATGAAGGGTTTACCTGGGGAAAGTTTTTTCACATACAAATCCCAGATGCTTTCTGTGTTCCCACACATTGCTGTATTCCTGGCTGTTTCTCCTGCACAGCCACACAGCCGGGCTCCTCCTGTCACAGTCCCTTCCACGGGCAGTGGCAGAGGCACAGCAGAGAGGCTGCACATCCTCCTGACCCATCCAGGCCCGATGCACATCCTCCTGACCCATCCAGGCCCGATGCACATCCTCCTGACCCATCCAGGACCGATGCACATCCTCCTGACCCATCCAGGCCCGATGCACATCCTCCTGACCCAGGCAGGACCCATGCACATCCTCCTGACCCAGCCAGGACCGATGCTGGGACAGTTTGGGAAGGAGGAGGAGGTGCCAGGGCTGTGACCAAGGGGTGGCACAGCGGCCCCGGGAGCTGATCTGCCCCTCCTGTGGCTCCTGGGAAAGAACCAGTGGGATTTGTAGTGATGCTTTAATCTCCTTTAGAATGCAGATTATTCCTTTTGCAGTAAGGGGAGGACTGGAGCAATTTCCACGTGTTTGAACATTAGCAGGAATTCTGTGGGAGGAGAGCATCCCCTGCAGCCCCGGGAGCTGCCCTGGGATGGGAATTCACTGCTGTGCTCACCCCCTCAAATAAACACCATTCAAACCAGAGCCTTCTCTTCTCTGAGACCTCACTTTACCCTCCCAGTCACACTGGAGCTCACGATGGGCCATGCCTTGGTTATCCTCAGCTTTCTGCTGGACTCCCACATCCCAAACATCCCCTGTTTCCTTCTGGAGCAGCCTGTGCACCTGCCAGGCCAAGTTTTGCACAGAAAATCTTGGCAGAATCTCTTTGCTTAAATGTATTTCTGTGTGTTTGCATTTGTGAAAGCAAACAAGCCCTGTGAAGTCTTTGTTTAGCAAGGTTATGAATTATTTGCTTATTTGCTTATTTTGTTCTGTATTTGTGCAGCTTTTGCCATTACATCTCGGTAGCTGCGGCTCAGCCCAGGTTGGCTCATCCCAATAGGTAATAACGGAGGTAAATTTAATTAAAGGAGTTAATATTGCTCTTTGTTGTGCTCTGCAGTGGCTCTGCCACCTCCACTGCTCTGAGGTACCCTGGGGAGGGGAGGGTCTGTGGGGCTGAAGGCAGCGAGGGAGAGCAGGGTGAGACCCCTCAGGGATTCCAGGGGGACATCCCCAGTGAATTGAGTGGTTGTCTGCAACATTTCCTTTGGACATTTCCTTTGGACATTTCCTTTGGACATTTCCTTTGGACACAGTTTCTTTTTCAAAATTGGGTATAGAGGTTTATCAGGTGTAAAAGTAACCCAGGGCAAAGTCGAATCGAATTCACAAGGGGAAAAAAAGGCACCTTTAAAGTATCAGCACAAAAGACCTCCAGGCCTTACAGAGGTAATGGAGAGCGTGCAATAATCCAGTGGCAGCATGACCAAACTAATACACACTGAAACCACAGCACAGAGAGGGAGCGAAAAGAAAGGCAAAATGCTGAGATGGGACACTCCAATCACTGCCTCTTGTTTCTGCTGCCATGGTTGTTTCTGCCTAGTCCCATTAAATGATGTTTATCCTGGATCATGATAAGGAAAAGGGGGTCATAAAGCTTTGTGAGGAGAGTCTTGGAGAGGAGCAGCGTGTGGGAAGCTGCTGCTGCCTCCTGAGCTGTTCCTGCAGTGGGTGAGTGCTGGAGCTGCTGCTGGGGGGCTGCAGGGCACTGCCTTTGGGCTCTGGACAGCTGACCCCACAGCCTGGCAGGACACAGCCCCTGTGCCCCCGTGCCCTGACCTCAGCCAGCTGACCCAGCACCCAGCTGACCCAGCACCCAGGTGACCCAGCACCCAGTGACCCAGCACCCAGCTGACCCAGCACCCAGCTGACCCAGCACCCAAGAGACCCAGCACCCAAGTGACCCAGCACCCGAGTGACCCAGCACACAGCTGACCCAGCACCTGAGTGACCCAGCACCCGAGTGACC
>VZRZ01004075.1:89031-108673 GCA_013398175.1 Climacteris rufus | reverse complement strand
TGACCCAGCACCCAAGTGACCCAGCACCCAGCTGACCCAGCACCCAGCTGACCCAGCACCCGAGTGACCTAGCACCCAAATGACCCAGCACCCAGGTGACCCAGCACCCAGCTGACCCAGCACCCAGGGCAGGGAGGCTGAAGTGCCTGCAGCTCTCAGGGCCTGCCCAGCAGAGCTGGGCCCGAGCCCTGGGCTGGTGTGAGAGCTGTGGCACAAAACCAGCAGTGTCACAAAACCAGCAGTGTCACAAAACCAGCAGTGTCACAAAACCAGCAGTGTTACAAATCTCCATCCCCAAGAGCCCTGTGCTGGTGTGAGAGCTGTGTCACAAAACCAGCAGCACCACAAATCTCCATCTCCCACCCAGGGCCAGCACAGGCTGCTGGCACAGGGCTCTGTTCCCTGTCACCTTCGGCTCCTTGGGAACATCAGAGATCCCTGCAAGGTCGCAGAGGGGAGCTGGGAATTGCTGCTCCACAAAGCCCTGCCCTGGGCTGTGCCAGGGTGGGCACTGCTCTCCAACCACCCCGATCAATGAGGTTGCAGAGGTTCTGCCAGCCCCCTGTGCGGGTCCCCCACGCTGGGAGCCCCTTCCCACACCAGCACCAGTGGCTGCTCCCCCCCAGGACCCCCCAGGACCCCCCAAACCCCCGGCCCTGCGTGGGACTGAGCCCCTCTCCCTCTCTGGGGGGCTGCAGTGGATGCTCTGGCACATCCCTTTAACCAGCCCGGGGCTGGCAGTCGCTGTTTACTCTCTGAGAGTCAGAACTAACCAGATTTTTGACAAAAGCAGATCCCCATATAATCAGCTTTCAGAAATGACGCCTGCAAAAAAAAAGATTAAAAATTTTAAAAATTTAAAATTTAAAAAGTTAGAATTTCTCCTGCAACTGCAAAGACTGTGAACTTAATTTAGCAATGCAAACAAGAGGAGCCTGCCAAGCTGCCAACAGAGTTCTCTAATTTGTTGACAGGGAGATCACAGGCGAGGTTTTATTTAGTCCTGTACATCTGCATTTGTTTGCTGCCTGATCAGGTCTGTGATGCAGCCCCTCCTGCAGCAGGGAGAGCTGCTCCGTGTCCCCCCCGGGGCTCTCACATCACTTGGGTGTCTCAAACCTTGGTTCTGCCCCTCCTGGTGCCAGAATCAGGTGCCCCTCAGGCCGTGTTTGCTTCAGGAGGGCTGGGGCGGGCGAGGGGGTGCCGGGGGCTGTGGGGGACAGCGGTGCCGTGGATGTGGCTGCACTGTTGGGGTGAACAACAGGAGCCTGAGTGTGTCCGGCTGGGGCCTCTGAGCTGGGACCCTTCCCAAGGAACCCCCGGGCCAGGGGTGGCTCCTGCTGGGCTGCCCTGGCCCTGCTCACAGCCAGCAAAGCCCTGGGTGTTTTGCCCAGACAGACAGGGAGAGCCTCCCTCTCCCTTTCAGGTTTAATTGGCATTTTCCTCCTTCTCTTCCCCTCCATCTGCTGTGCCCACCCCTCTGCTGCCCCTGCCCAGCTCCCACACCCCGAGGTGCTGGAAATGCCCCCAGATCTCCAGCCCAGCTGCTGCGACCCCTCTGCAGTTCCTGCACTTTCCCTGCATGGAAAAGGGAGATGGAGAAGAGCAGAAGTCGCTTTCTTACCTATTGCCAGTGCAAGTTTACTTTGAAGAATCAATTTATCCTACTCAGGAAATCATTTGGTGTTTGCCCTGGTGACATGAGGGACTGGATGGGGTCATTCTGTCTCAGGAAAAATCTCATTTGGCATGAAAACACCGTGACCCCACATTTTTCCTCCCGACCTCTGAATAATTCTGTCTCACAGGGCTATTTTACACTTTCCCTGGCTCTCTCCCTTGCACACCCTCCCTTTCAGTGACCTCTGGAAAACCACTGCTCACCCCTGCGTTCCCAAACCTGCCCCCCTGACCTCCCTTCTCCAGACAGTGCCCTCAGTCACTTCTTAATTGTGTTGCTTGTCTCTGAAACCTCTGCAATTTGTCCAAACGAATGGCTCAGAGCACGGGGGATGCTGAGAGGACAGAGGGTGTGCTCAGGGCACGGCTCTCTTTGCCTTTGCAGGGAACGGAGACACAGCCCTGTCACAGACACAGAAAAGCTTCCACAGAGTCCTGGGATCACTGAGGGGTTGGGTTGGAAGGACCTTAAATCCCATCCATTCCCACCCCTGCCCGGGCAGGGACACCTCCCACTGTCCCAGGCTGCTCCAGCCTGGCCTTGGGCACTGCCAGGGATCCTGGATTCCATCCTTTCAGCTTCTCTGGGCACCTGGATGGAAAGAACTCTGCAAAGCCCATCAGGCAGCTCCCACCAACCTCATTAACAACCAGGGAAGGCACTAAGGGCCAGGGAGAATTAAACCAACGTGTGTCTTTCCCAAACTGTCTGCGTTTTTCGGTTCTTCCTAAGGACATTCCACCTCTTTGCCCTCGATGTGTTATTTAATTTGTCAGGGCAGAAGAAATAAGCTGACCTCCATAAAGAGCTTTCTGCCTTTATATTAATAAATTCAGATCATTCCAACCTTGCAAAATGTAGGATGGTATTGTTTAGAACTCTCTAACAATTGGCAAATAGCACTTTAATGACACGTGGCAAAAATAATCCTTTCAACAACTCTAATACTTTTATAAGTGTCTCCTCAGCTCTAAAAATGCACAAGCAACTGAAGCCCAGAGACAACTTTGGCCTTTTTGGATGTCCTGACAAAATCCATCCAGTGTGGGATGGATCTTGGGATAAACCCCTCTGACTCCGAGGTCACACTTTGGGGGGTCCCACACACACTTTGGGGGTCCCACACACACATTGGGGTCCCACACACACATTGGGGTCCCACACACACATTGGGGTCCCACACACACCTTGGGGGTCCCACACACAGATTGGGGGGTCCCACACACACTTTGGGGTCCCACACACACTTTGGGGGTCCCCGAGGGCTGCAGGAGCAGGGGAAGCCTCTGGGCAGCTCCTGGGCACCACTGGGTCCCAGCTCTGCTGCTGCTTTGCCTGTGGAATTGTTCCTGGCTCCAGTTCCCTGCTGGGCTCCCCTTTCTTTGCTCAGAGCAGCAGAATCTGTTCATTTCAGTGGTGCTTGGGCTGGACCTTGGTGATTTTCCAAACTTCTGTTAAAATAGAGCCAAGGCCTTTCTGTTCCAGAAAGCTTCCATTCCGCTCTGGGGCTGGATGATGTCAGAGCAGAGTGTTTAGGATCTCCAAATTGCCTGCCACAAAATAGGAATCAGCTAATCAGAGGGACAGACAGGCTAATTACAGCAGAGAGAGCACTTCTATTTATTCCCAAGGATCTTGTTAATCAGCAATAATGGAAAAGGAAATAGCAAAAAATTACATGGCAGTTAAGTGAGTTTTGGGTAAAATATATGTTCTTAAATTAACCTAAGTATCTTTGAATCATGAGAATGTAATTTGATTTAATCCATTAACAATATGAAGCTTGAATCCTACTTCCCCTTGCATTTTCAGTCCTGGCAGTGATGATGTGTGCAGGGATGAGGAGGTGGGGGTGTTGGCAGAGACCTGCTTGCACCAAGTGGGATAATATCTACCCAAATATTTCATTTTGGGGGGTGGGAGCCTTTTTTACTATCACAGTTGAAAAAAGCTGGGGCAGAAGTGCTGGGCAGTGCCAGTGAAGCCAATCCCAGTCGGATCCCTGAGCTGGGGCAGCTTTGGTGGGATGGAAATGGGAGCAGCACACGCGCAGCAGAAATAAAAGTGTGGAGCTGCTGCTTCTGTTCTGTGGCTGTAGCACAAGAACACTCACAGGCATCAGCAGTGGAATAAAAACAATCACATTGGAGCCAATATCTGATCTCCCTCATGTGCAAACAGCCTCTGGGATCGAGGGCTGTCCCTGGCACGGGATGGAGAGCAGCAGGATCTGGTCGCTGAAGGAGGCTGAGGTTTGTGAATTTCCTGATTGCAAAAAAACACTGTTAAAAAATCAAACTGTGATCCCCTCGAGCCACATAGAGACAGGCACTAACAAGCATCTTATGAGCTCAAAATTGAATTTTACAGCACTTCAGCAGGGCAGTCTTGGAAAATTAAGAGGAGGGCCGGAAAGAAGAGAAAGCTTATGCGTGTCTGTTTTATGTCTATGTGCTCTGTGTGTAAATGTGCTTTATGTGTGTGACCCTCATACTCTACCTGTGGTGGCCAAGCCACCCTGAGGTGTTTCACACTCCAGATCAATCAACTTTGGCTGCAGCACACAGGGCAGGAAAGGGCCCCAGGAGCTGCTGCTGCCTTTGCAGCTGCCCTGCCCAGCCACACCGAGCTCTTTAGCAAACAGCCCTTCAAATATCCACCATTTCAGCTTTCCCCCCTCCCTTCTGGTGCTGTACCTGGAACACATGGATGTTCTGATGGAAAACATTTGGAGTTTATTCTGGTGGTCTGTTTGGAATAACACCTGTTATGAGGATAACCTTTACAATGCAGTAGAGAAAGAAGAAGAGAATGATGCTTAGAGAAAGGCAAACTGTTCCAGTCAGGTTGGAATTTAAGTAACCTCCACATTTTCTGTACCTGTGCACTCCCAAGTGTGCCAGAGATGAGATCCCTGCTCATCCCCAGGGCTCAGAGCAGCCTGGTCCCTCTGGCTCTGCAGGGCTTTGCTCTGGGAGGGGCAGAGAGACAAACTCCCCCTGGGCTGGGCATGGTCACCAAGTGTCTTGGAATCGTGAGAATGTGGTTTAATTTAACCATTAACAGCATGGAACTCGGGCACACGGCCCCCTGAGTGGCTCTGGCTGAGGGCAGCAGGCACAGGGTGGCACAGGGACAGGGCTGGTGGCACAGGGACAGGGCAGGCGGCACAGGGGACAGGGCAGGTGGCACAGGGACAGGGCTGTGGCACAGGGACAGGGCTGTGGCACAGGGACAGGGCTGTGGCACAGGGGACAGGGCAGGCGGCNTGTCTTGGAATCGTGAGAATGTGGTTTAATTTAACCATTAACAGCATGGAACTCGGGCACACGGCCCCCTGAGTGGCTCTGGCTGAGGGCAGCAGGCACAGGGTGGCACAGGGACAGGGCTGGTGGCACAGAGTGGCACAGGGGACAGGGCAGCAACTCTGGCTGCAGGAGGGACTGTCTGGGCTGTGGGCAGCACAGATCCCTGCCAGCCTGGCCAGGCTGGTGGCTCCTTTGTGCCCCTGGCCAAAAGTCCCCGGTGCCCAGGGCAGCCAGCCTGGCACGTCCCCGCTGGGGAAACTGCAAATGTTTGCAGCTGAACAAAGCAAAATGCTCTGCTGTGGTGTGGCAGCACTGCCAGGTTCAGGACACAGAACCATGGAATATCCTGGGTTGGAAGGGACCCACCAGGATCAGCCCAGCCCTGGCCCTGCACAGACACTCCAAGAACCCCACCCTGGGCACCCCTGGGAGCTTTGGCCAAACCCCCTGGAGCTCCTGGGGCTGTGCCCATCCCTGGGCAGCCTGGGCAGTGCCAGCACCTCGGGAAGGGCCACAGAGTCCCCTGGAGCAGGGAAAGGCTGCAGGGGCAGGAGGAGAAGCTCAGAGGGGCTCTCCTGGCCAGGACAGGCCCTGCTGCCCCAGCTCTGAGCTTCTCCCTGCACGGCCCAGAGCCCCCTCCCCACGTTTGTTCTTCAAGCAGCACAATAATTGCAGTCCCACTGGACTTAGCTGGGTCCCATCCTCCTCCCCTGCTCCCCTGCTCATCCATTTATTGTTCAGGACCCCAGGCAAACCTTGGTCATTCTGGGGCTCTTTCATTCATTTGGGTTTGGGGTTTTTAATTTCCACTGTAACCAGGCAAACCAACCCAGTCTGAGCTGGAAGCTGTGAAGCCTGTGCCATTCTGTTGTTCTATAAAAAGGCTGACAGCTTTTCAAGGGTTGTTGACATTTCTTGTATCAGGAATTACACACAGCAACAACATTCAGGAGTCCTGCAAAGGGGATCCCTCTGGTTTTCCTCATTGACTCTGGGATATTCCTGCTTGGACACTCTTCTGGTTAAGAGAGTCCCAGTGATCATTTGGGTTGATCTGGGCTGTAATGTTTCATTTCACACAGAAGTGTTTTTTTTCCTAAGATAGAACAAAACTTAGGAAATTTAAAGTCCATGTCAAATACAAAATTTTTCTTTTGACATATTTTATCTCAATGCCACCATGGAAATTATTGGATGATCCACTTCTAGCTGAATATTAATGAAGTACATTATCTTGGAAAATTCCCTACTGTGTTCAGACTACAGGAACTAACAGGACTCATTAGATGCCTGTTGATTAGAAACGTTCAAGTGGCTTTTCTTTCTCTGAATTGTAATTAAAATTAATTTGATAGACTTAACCCCCAGCCCTGGAACTGGCTGTCACCGAAGCTCCTGAGCTGGGAGAGGAACGGGCTCCCCTGTCTGGTGTGGGGCTCAGCAGTGCCCTGCAGTGCATGAGGTGGGCTTTGAGTGCCTTCCAGCCCAAAGCACTCTGTGGTTCTGATTCTGTGAATCTCTGATTCTGTGATTCTGTGATTGTGACCGATTCTGTGAATCTCTGACTCTGTGATTCTGTGACTGTGATTCTGTGAGTGTGACTGATTCTGTGAATCTCTGATTCTGTGATTCTGTGATTGTGACCGATTCTGTGAATCTCTGACTCTGTGATTCTGTGACTCTGTGGTTGTGATTCTGTGATTCTGTGATTCTGTGACTGTGATTCTGTGATTGTGACTGATTCTGTGAATCTCTGATTCTGTGACTCTGTGATTCTGTCACTCTGTGATTCTGTGATTGTGACTGATTCTGTGAATCTGATTCTGTGACTCTGTGACTGTGACTCTGTGACTGTGATTCTGTGATTCTGTGACTCTGTGATTCTGTGATTCTGATTCTGTGATTCTGACTCTGTGATTCTGTGATTCTGATTCTGTGATTCTGACTCTGTGATTCTGACTCTGTGATTCTGTGACTGTGATTCTGTGATTCTGTGAATGTGACTCTGTGACTCTGATTCTGTGACTGATCCTGTGATTCTGTGACTGATTCTGTGACTCTCTGATCCTGAGATGTGCTGGGTGTGTTCAGACCTCAGGCACAGCTGCAGCTCACACCACTCTCTTCCCACCCTCTCCCAGTTCTGCTGTTCCTACCCTCTTCTGCCTTGGGTTGTGCTTTCCTTGCAACCCTTCCCCAACCAAGGAACATCGTTTAGAAGGTTAATTGAGGCAGAGAGCAGGGAATGTGCTGGGTGCAACCCCAGCTCTGCATCCCAGCGAGCAGCAGAGCTCCTGGCAGAAACACAGCACTGCCCATCACATCCCCAGATGTCCAACAGAGCCCTGGGAGTCACAGGCACACAGGGACTGCAGGGTTGGAAACAGCATTTAATCACTGCTCCCTTCAGGATTAATAGGCAAGGCAAGGGATAACATTTGTAATAGATTTTATCCTTCTGAGGGCTGAATGTAGGCAGATTAAACACTGTATTGCTTACAGTTATTTTTGTTCTCAGGACGCGTATTTGGGTCAGGAAGATCCTTAATGCTGTAATGGAAATGCATTCTGTGGCAGAGGAAGCTTTGGTTGTCAGTGGTGAAATGACAGGGAGACACTTCAGGCTGCTCACAGCCAGGGACAGGGGGCTGAGCTCCATCACTGCTCCCTGAAGGACCAGGGAGCTGAGCTCCATCACTGCTCCCTGCAGGGACAGGGGGCTGAGCTCCATCACTGCTCACAGGGACAGGAGGCTGAGCTCCATCTCTGCTCACAGCCAGGGACAGGGGGCTGAGCTCCATCACTGCTCACAGCCAGGGACAGGGGGCTGAGCTCCATCACTGCTCACAGGGACAGGGGGCTGAGCTCCATCTCTGCTCACAGCCAGGGTCAGGGCTCCCCTGCCTTGTGGGGCTCTGTACCTGGGCAACCTCTCCCACTGCCCCAGCCCAGGAGCCAGCCCCTGGCAGGGGTCCCATGGCTGGGGATGTTCTGAGCGCTTCCTCCTTGGGGCCTGGTAAAGTGTGGGACCTTTTTAAGACATGCCACAGCAGTCCATGTATTTCCCATGGACAATGCCCCCAAGGGGAGAGGGGGAGAGGGGCAGGGGCCCAGCAGCTGTGCCCAGCAGGGCTCTGGAGGGGCTGCTGCAGCTGGGGCACACGGAGGAGCTGCGTGGCTGCAGCCTGGGTTGGATCCCCGAGCTCTCATTCCCTGCCTGCCCTGCCTGTTCCTTCGTGGGGGCTCCAGGTGACACCAGAACCCCCCTGGTCCGTGCTCCTTCCCGGGGGCACAGCCCCTCTCTGGCCCCTCCCGGGTGCTGCCAGGCAGGGCTGCCCGCCCCAGGCTCCCTCTGGATCAGGGACCAGAGGCCGTGGCTCAGCTCATCCCCAGGCAGTCTCTGGCAGGGGCAGGATGCTCAATTCCCTGATCCCCCCAGCCTGCCCGGCTCCAGAGACTGCAGCCAGGCAGGACAAGCAGGTGCCTGGATCCTGAGCGTGTTTGAAGCAGCAAAACCCTGTGAGCCTGAGGGGCAAATCCTGTTCTCCCTCCAGGCTCCCCGCAGGGAGGAGCTTGCTGGGCTGGGAGCTCTGCAAGAGGAACTTCCAGCCCTGGGGACATCCCCGGCTGCCGCTGTCACACGGGGCCGGCTCTGCCTGCAGCTTTGCTTCCCATTCCGCGTCTGCCCGGGCTCCGGAGGTGTTTGGGAGCCCTACCTGGGGCAGGGTGATGGCTCAGGCACCGCTGGGGTTGGTTCCTCCAGCCTGGTTAACCCAAGGAGCATTTCCCACCCGGGGAGCATCAATCCACATGCAGCCCACAGGGATTCAAGTGCTTAGCAGGGATAACTTCACGGGCTGCCCTGTGTGTGGCACTAAATGAGAATGGGAAACCCACAGTATTTTCAAAGCAAACCCTGCCACCCTCAGCGCAGCCTTGGCTGGTGGCCACAGCAGCAGGTGCCTGCCCGGTCCGTGCTCTCCTGGGACGTGCAGCACACGGGAAAAGCAGAGGTTTTGTTCAGTGGAACGGCCCGGCAGGATCGGTCTGTGCTGACCGAGCTGTTTGTGACGGGCTCGGATGGTTCACCCTGCTCCGTGATTTATTCCTCCCTCCCCTCCCCTTCCCTGCGCTCCTTCCCTGCGCTCCCAGCGCCCGCCCGACGTCTCAATTAAACACTGTCCTCATTTAGACATAGGAGGCTCTCAGCTCTCTGAGCCGTGGTTGGGCACCAGGATTCCCGGGGAGAGACGGAACCTCCTGCAGGCACAGCAGGCACAGCGCTGCCTGGGCACTGAGCTCTGCCGGGAGCTCCGGGAGCAGCCAGCCCGTGCCAGAGCCAGCCCGTGCCAGCGCCAGCCCGTGCCAGAGCCAGCCCGTGCCAGGGGCAGCCCGGCCGCTCTGCCCCGCCTGTGCTGCCCCCCGTCACCAGCAATTCCCTGCTTCGGCTCCGGAATCCTTCCCCCCGGCTGCACAGGGCAGGATGCTGGGCTCAGGGCTGCGGCTCCTCCCGCGGCCCCGGCAGGGACAGGGATGGGACAGGGATGGGACAGGGACAGGGACAGGAATGGGGCAGGGATGGGACAGGGACAGGGACAGGGACAGGGANAAGTGAGCATGGCCCTGTGGCTGAGTGACCTTGGGACATCATCTTACCCTGAAAATTGTCCTTTGCCACCCATGGGGACAGGGACAGGGATGGGACAGGGATGGGACAGGGACAGGGACAGGGACAGGGACAGGGACAGGGACAGGGACAGGGATGGGACAGGGACATGGAATTCTGTCCTGGAGCCCGGGGGAAGAAATCCCTGTGCCGTGGGACCTGGGAGCAGCAAACCCGCTCCTCCGCACCCCCCGGCACAAACGGCACCGCGTTCATTGATCGGTGCAGGCGCGGCTGTCGCTGCACAAACCCACAGCGTTTATTCATCTTCCGCGGAAAGATTTCCTGCCAGGTCTCACCATCGTCAGCGTCATGTCCTGAGGAGCAATATCGCCTGCAGGGCCAGGGGACGGGAACGGGGGATTCCGCAGGCTCCGTGTGCCCGGGGGGCTGTGCCGGGAGGGACAGGGCGGTGATGCCCGGGGAGAGCCCGGGCTGTGCTCGGTGCTGGCTGCTCTCCTTGGACACGGCCAGGCTGCTGCATGGAGCAGGGAACAGCTGTTGCAGCCGAATTCCCGGGCTCCATGGCACCCTCGGGGCTCCCAGCTCTCCTAACTCCGTGTGAACTCTGCCTCTAACCCAGCCCACACTGCAGAGGCTGTCAGGATGAAAAATCATTCCCAGAACAGACACAAAAAGGAAATTTCTGTGTCTCCATCGCCGTAATTTTCAGGCAAAAAAAGCTGATCTAGGACTTGTGGATGGATGTTATCGAGGCCAAATTGATTCCCGCAGCTTGTGCACTTCTTTCCGTACCATATTTGCAATCAGAAATGCGTGCATGATTACCACGGGGATGTGCAGGGCAGCGGGGATGGCTGGAAACGCCTCCCGGGGCTGGCAGAGCCGGCAGCGCAGGGCCAGGAGCGGGCACTGCCCGGCTGCGGGTCCTGGGGAGCGCTGGGACAGCCCCGGGGCTCTGCGGGAGCTGTGCGGGCACAAAAACCACCCCGGGGCTCTGCGGGAGCTGTGCGGGCACAAAAACAACCCCGGGGCTCTGCTGGGAGCTCTGCTGGAGCTGTGCGGGCACAAAAACATCCCCGGGGCTCTGGTGGGGGCTCTGCTGGAGCTGTGCGGGCACCACCGGGGCTCTGCTGGAGCTGTGCGGGCACAAAAACAACCCCGGGCTCCAGGACAGCATTCCCTGTCCCAGGAACAGCCCCAGCTCAGCACGGTGCGGTGGCAGCCGGAGCTGCTCCTGCAGCCTGCGTGGACACGGTGACCGTGGGGATTATTCATCGTCAGCCACAGTCCCCAGAGCACTTTATTAAATTGCCTCTAAGACTCGGCAGTGGGGTTAATTATTTAGGTGCCTTAATTTTCAATTCATCTCTGTCTGTTGCCTGCAGCACCAAAACTCTGCAACGCTGGTTCCAGAGACGGAAACACAGGAAAGCCTGAGCAGTATTTATCTGAGTGCAGTCACTGCCATGGAGGGAGCTGTGATTTACAGAGGGTTGCGGTGCCTAGAACACAAAAATGAATATTTTAACAACACCCATCGTTTCTCCTGGATGCACAAGACTCCAAATTCCCCTCAAGTGATGTGTCTGTGAGCTGTGTTATCACACATCCCATGGCTGCTCTTGGTTTGGTTCTGTGCTGTCATGAGGGGTTCTGTGCTGCAGCTTCAGCACAGGCAGCGTGGGCATCCATCTGTCCATCCATCCANCATCCATCTGCCCATCCATCCATCTGCCCATCCAACTGTCCATCCATCCATCTGCCCATCCATCCATCCATCCATCCATCTGTCCATCCATCCATCCATCTATCCATCAATCCATCCATCCATCCATCCATCCATCCATCCATCCATTCATCTGTCCATCAGTCCATCCATCTGTCCATCCATCCATCCATCTGCCCATCCATCCATCTGCCCATCCAACTGTCCATCCATCCATCTGCCCATCCATCCATCCATCCATCCATCTGTCCATCCATCCCTCCCTCTGCTCAGCCTGGCCCGTGCCGGGGCTGGGGGCTCTGCTGGGTCGGGCAGGGGCTGGGGGCTCTGTGCTGGTCCCCAGTCCAGCTGTGGCACTGGTTAGAGGGCACTGCTGGCACGGCTGGGCACCCCTCCTGCCCTCTGGCCTGCCCAGCACCGTGGCTCTGGAGCAACCCCTGGGCAGCTCAGCTCCCTTGCTGTTGGTTGTCACCTGGATATTGAGCTAAAATGGAAATAAAACAACCCTCACTCCCCTGGCCCTTTTCTGAGCAGGTGATGTGGGGCCAGGGCTGGCAGGAGCAGCGCTTCCATACAAACTCTGGCAAAGTGACAGCAGTGATTTCTTATTTCCATTTATTTAATAAATAACTCCAGCAACAGAAGCATTTGCCTGACTCAGTCTACCAGCATGAATTAAAACATTCAATTACACCAGTGGGGGAAGTTTAAATATTTACTTATTCTTGAGGGGATTATAAATTAACCCTAAGGACCTCCATAAACCTTCGCCAAGACATTGACAAAACCCTTGAATCCAGACCTTAATTAATCCAGCGAAAACAGCACAGAGGCCCCAAGAGATGCTGGGTGGGAGAGCCCCAAGGGCCTGGCAGGAACAGGCGCTCCCAGCTGTAATAATTCAGATTTAGTGAACGTGTGCGGTGGGGATGGTTAGAACCTGCTGTTCCTGACACGTGGAGGGCCCTGGAGAGGAGCTTTGGCTGCTGCCACGGGCTCCTGAGCGTTTCAGGGCTGGGTGTGAAGCCCTGCCCTTGGTGGGCTGTGCTGGCACCGACCAGGGGCAGGGGATGCTCCAGACTCAGCTGGGAAGGTGCTCGTGAGCAGATCCACGGCCCCTGGGATGCTGCCTTTTCTCTCCCCAGAGGGAAATAGGAACTGAAACTTGCTGCTCCAATCTATTCATTGCTGCTCTCTGAGGAATTCCATCAGTGCTGTCGGGGTGCAGTAAATTAATGAGAGGAGTTCTGATGAGCAAACAGCAGTGGGGGGTGCAGCTCCAGCAGGAGAGGTGGAAGGGAGGAAGGGGCTCTGTGTTTTGCCAGGCCTCTGGAAGGGCTTGTTTCCCACAGGCTGGAAGAGCCTGGTTGTCCAAAGGAGCTGCTGCTGTGGTGTCCCTTCCCAGGGCTCCTGCCAGGCTGCTCACCCCTCTCCAAGGCAGCACAGGGCCACCCCACCCGGGCACTCCGGGGGCCCTTGCCACCCTCCCACTGTGCTGTGCTTTTTGTGTGACTGATGGTTTATTTCAGCACAAAAGCAAAATTCTGCCTGAGAAAAGGCGGCCCTGCTTGGCCCTCACTGTGCCTTGCATTGATGCTGAAATCCTGTTTGATTTCTTTTCCCGAGTTCTGTGAATGTGTGGCAAGGCTGTGTGACAATCAGCTGCCCTCTGCGGATGATCCTGTTCTCCAGACACCACTGGGCTCCTGAGAGGACGCTCCACATCTCTGCAGGGCAGGGGAAGCTCTAATGAAAGGGCTGCAAATTGGGCCAGCCCCGGAGGGAAGCAATTCCAGGATAAAAGCAGGTACAGGGAGTGCACTTCAATAACCTCCTTTTGCAGCCTGTCCTGGCTGTGCAGCCAGCTCGGGACAGCCCCGGGTGCCAGGGACTCCTGGCAGGGCTGCTGAGCCCCAGCCCAGTGGGAGGGAAGGGGCAACAGCAGTGGGGCTGGGAATACAAAAGAGGATACAGGACTTGCCATGGATTTTCTGGGGCTTTGCTGAGGATCTGGCCAGGGCTGGAACCAATGGTCCTTAAGGTCCCTGCAAATCCAGCCCCTTGTAGGATCCTATGAATAAAAATTGTTGTGGGCTCTTCTTGCAGGGGGAGTTGGTGCTGGAAGGAGGCTGCAGCTGGCTCTGACAGCAGAAACAAATCCCTGAATTGCTCTAGGCCAGTGTTTCCCCTTCTGCCTCTCCTGAACCCCCCTCCTCCTCCTCAGCACCTCCCTGCCAAGGTGGGCGCTGGGCAAAATTTGGAGGGGCTGCAAACCTGGGCCCTGAACCCCCCAAAGCACCTGCAGGGCAGCTCCAAACCCCAAAGTGTGGCCCCACAATCCGTGTTTATTGTCAACCCTGCCAAAACACAGCTCAGCCCCTCCCTGCCGTGCCCCAGGGCCCAGCTCCAGGAGAGCTTTGTTGTTGTGGGAGCAGGCAGGCTTTTATTAATTGAGCAATTTCTCCTGACCTTGATGGAGACCATCCCTAACAGTCAAATAAATAGATTAGTATCGTAATATTTCAAGGCCAGGCTTGGGAATGAATGGCATTTATCTGCTGGGGCTGCTGTGGCGTGGCAGTGGCTGCAGTGCTGGGCAGGTTGTGCTCCCCTTTGCACAGCAGAATACATCACAGCAGGGACAATGCCACACCGAATTTACTGCAGCAAATGAGACCAATTAAAAATAACTGGCTAAAATGATACTGAATCTTCAATTACTTGGGGAGATGAGGAGCAGGACATTCTGTAATTGGCTTGTTCATCTTCTTGTCCTCTAAAGCGAATCCAAGCTGGGGTAACTCCCGAGCTGGTGGCCCTTGGACTGCTGGTTCTACTCTCTGACCACTACAAATCACACCCTGTGGTTTCAGTTTTCAGCTTGGATGAAGGTTATTATCTCTGTCTGTGGGAGAGTGGGAAGATGGGGCATTTTTCCCATCAGAAATGCAGGTTTGTTCCAGCTCTGCTGATCCTGGCGTGCCCTGACAGCTCCTGCTGACAGCTCAGCCACGGCTGGGGTGGGTTGTGGTGATGGAGGAGAAAGCAGGTGATGGGAATGGAGCACTGCACCCTCACTGCAGGGCTGTGCTGCACAGCACACCTGCTTGCCTTGCTTTGGAGGTAACCCCGTGTTTCAATAAGCAGCAAAAATAAAATGCCATGAAACGGTCACAACTCCTGCCTTTGCAGATGCTGCTTGGAAAAGAAAGAGAATAAATAGGATGTAATCCTGGAAATTGGAAAAGATCCTTCGGATCATCGAGTCCAACCATGAACCTGGCTCTGCCACCAGACCATGTCCCTAAGCACCACATCTTGTAAATGCTCCTGGAAATAAGGTGCTACCAAACTCTCTGGGGTAAATTCATTTCTCCCAGTGAAATGAGCATCCCTGGTGCCACTAATTACCAGGATTTGAGTGGGAATGCACAGCTCTAATTAAGGCCCTGTACACATGCTCCTTGTTCCCAGCTGAATTGTTTGGGTGGGCACTGAGCAGCTGCTGGTACAGCCAAGGTGCAGCTCTGCCCTGCCTGGGGCTCCTGAAGGGCACCAGGGAGGGGAAAAGTCCTGTTGGTGCTGCTGAGGGTTTCAGAGAGGTCAGTGATGCCCAGCCTGGCTGTCAGGGCCCTGCTGGTCCCTTCTCTGCCCCAGCTATTTGTGTTTTATCACAAATAAAATATATTTGTGTTTTATCACCCACAGCCTGCTGCAGGCTGAGCAGGAACCTGGCTGTCCCCAGGGCTGGGGGGACACTTTGCTTCTCAACCTCCTTCTTCTGGGGGGTGTTGCTGAATCTGTGCTTCAGCTGAGGGGAGAAACTGTTCTCTTGCTGAAGGCAGTGTGGAGGACACCCTCTGGAAAACTGCTGCCCAGTTTGGCTTTGAGAGCTGCCACCCCTGGAATGGTGCTTGATATGTCTGCTTTATTCCATTATTTTCCTTTTATGTGTGCTTGATATGTCTGCTTTATTCCATTATTTTCCTTTTATGTGTGCTTGATATGTCTGGTTTATTCCATTCTTTTCCTTTTATGTGCCCCCTGCCCTGTGAGAGATGTGAGGAAGATGAATTGATGAGAGGTCTTTGGAGTCCCAGGGTGGAAGGCCCTGAGCACGTGTGATGCTCTGTGGCTGCTGCTTTGGATGATGCTCACATCTCCTTCTGTCCCTAAACTGATGTCCCTTGGTTACTTCTGAGGCCATATTTCAAACTTTGCATGAAAATGAAGAGATTGCTTTCATATTGAATGTGCAATGAGGTCATGTAATTAGGAATGAGCGTTCATCATGATCCATGGGCACTGGTGCAGTCACCACGGAGGGCTCTCTTCTCTCCCAGCAGCCAAGATGTCCTGAAGGCCACTGTATACATTTGCTTCCTTTGATCAATAATTTAGGGTAATCATTTTGTTCTGTAAAATTTCCCGAGTCCATATATATTGCATGAAATGCAGAATAGCCAATCCCAGAATGGATTTTTAAAAGCTTTTCAGGAAAGGTTTTGGGGTTTTTTAACTGTGAGGAGGGGAAAATAGCAGGTCTGGAGACGTGAAAAAATCTGTTTGTTTGGGGACTTTGATTCCTGAAGATTTATTTTCTTAATAGTGTTGAATAGCATTTAGGCTGTCTCCAGCTCCTCAGGGCTTTGAGAGCAGCTATTTTTCTGTTTTATTTTAGCCTCTAGCCCTCCATCCTCAGCCAGGGGAAGATGAGTGCACATCACTCCCTGTGCCAGCTCTGCTCCGTGCCCTGAGCCCTGAGCTCACAGCCTGGGCTGCTGCCCTGGACCAGCTGCCAGCAGGGATTCTGCACCTTGTGCAGCCTCAGGGCAAGGAGAACATGGAATTGAAGTTATTCTTTGGGGGCTGAGGGTGTTTGTCCAGAAAACAGCGGGGATGGCGAGAGCCAGGGTTTGCTCCTGCTTGGAGCAGGGCAGATCTGAAAAGGCAATGAGGAAAAAGAATCTGTTAAAGGGGGAATTTCTGTGCTGAACATCAGGTGGAGGTGAGCAAGAGAAGGAAGAGAACCATTTTACAGGCTTTTTATTTTTTTTGGGGTGAGGGGAGAATGATTTATTGGCAGCACTGACTGAGGTCAGAGAAAACAGATGGGGAGCTGGATCTGCAGCAGAGGCACTCTGAGACTCTGCCTTATTTATGTATTTGTTTATTTTAAAAAGGAAGAAAAACATCATTAAGCATCAGTGGGGAGAACATTCACATGTTGTATCTATTTGTCTATCTCTGCAAATAATGAGGCGTAGGATTAGAATAGGTGGGGAGTGCAACCTGGCTGGAGTCTAATGTGTGGGGACTTTCAGATTTCCCTTCCAAGGAGAAACATTTCAAATGGCTCAGGCAGTGTGAGATGATGTGTTATTCCCTCAGGAAATGGGATGCAAAATCATATTTATTGCAGCTGGTGGGGAGTCTGAGGGTTTCTCTGTGCAAACATCTCCATCTCCAGAGGAAAGAGGTACCAGGGCACATTTTAACCTGTGAGTGTGTGTGAAACAGGAGATGGAGCCCCAAACCCCCTGGCTGTGGGGCTGCTTGGAGAGGCAGCTCCAAGGGGGTTCAGGAAATCCCTCTGGATGCTTCGGTTCTGGGTTCCCATGGGTGTTTTGGTTCTGGGTTCCCATGGATGTTTTGGTTCTGGGTTCCCATGGGTGCTTTGGTTCTGGGTTCCCATGGGTGCTTTGGTTCTGGGTTCCCATGGATGTTTTGGTTCTGGGTTCCCATGGATGGTTTGGTTCTGGGTTCCCATGGATGCTTCGGTTCTGGAGGCTCTGGGGAGTTGGTCCCTTGATGGGTGGGGGTCTCCAGCCTCAGCACCTTCCATGTGCCCGCCCTGGGCTGGAGCTGGTGCTCCCTGAGGGGATCTGAGGGATCCTGTGTGAGCCTGGGATCCTGTGTGAGCCTGGGATCCTGTGTGAGCCTGGGATCCTGTGTGATCCTGTATGACCCTGGGATCCTCCCTGCTCCTGAGCTGAGACAAACAAACTTCAGACAGGAGATGATGCCAGGAGCCTTGAGCAGCCGGGAGAGAGGGGCAGAGGAAAGCAAAGCCGGGGCAGGCAAACCTTGGCACGTGGGGTGGCCACGGAGAAATCTGGGTGGTGGTGACACTTCCCAGGGTACCCCAGCACAGGAAATCACCAGGCAGTGAGGACAGCACGGCCTGCCCGTGTTCAGGTTCCTCCTGTGCTCAGGGCAGGGCAGGGCCTGTCTGTTCAGGGGCAGCCGAGCTCCTGCCTGGCCCTGAGCCACGTCCAGCACCGTCCCTGGGCTGGGAGGGAGCGCTGGCAGCGCTTCTGGCACCTCACTGCTCCATCCCTTGAACTTTGAGCGGGTGTTTTCCCTCACCTGTGGTTTTGATTCAGGAACCTGGGAGGGAAAATAATTGGCTACAGGGGGAAAATAAGAGCCTTCAAATGTGATGTTGCCGTAATGTGCTCTGGCAGCTCGGGCAACGTGTTCATTTTTTCAATCCTGAGGTGCATGAATAACACATGAGACAGAGCCCAGCTGGAAGGAACTGGAAAGGGAGCTGGGCTGTGGGCAGAGAGCACATGAAAGGTGTTATCCACAAAGGCCACGCAAAGCTTTCCCTTCCTCAGCACTGGGCTGTAACCTCCCCTCGCCTCTGGAGAGCCCACAGCTCCTGCTGGATGCAGGCTTGTCTTTCTGATGTTTATTCCTTTTAAAGGTTTTGTTTGGTGCTGGAGTTGATAAAGATATCTCATTTTACTGCCTGTTTGCAGGGCTGTGTGCACAAAGCAGCTTTGCAGCTTTGGCCTGGTGGGTAGGGCTGGAACGGGCTATTTTTATAGCACAAGTAGAAGTGTGTTTGTAGACAGACAGAGAGGACTCTCTATTGAAGAGTGGGCTTGAGGGTTTGACGTGAATTAAATTCATATGAACATAATTAATTGTAAGTCCTTTTGTCTGCCACTTTCCTGGTTGCTACACACAGGTACCAAGATGACAAAAAATGACTTGGCTAATAAGCTGCAATAAGTAAATGATGTATTGATCTGAGCACTGGGAGCACACTGAGCAACCAATATGTTCACTGCAGTTCTTCCAGGCTCCTTCCAAATCAGGCTCACTGTTAAATATGAAATGTGTGTCTCCAGAGCTGGATCAGCCATTAAATTATGCTCATGGATATTAATAAAAGAGCCCAAGGCTTGTCTTTATGCAGGAGCACCAGTTACATGGTAAATGGGATGAAGAATATAGTTTTATGGCACCCTTAAAATTTATTCCATTTTAAGATATGTAGCAGTGTAAGAAGTGAGAATTTTTAAATTCTGACCTTTCCACGCATAAATAGGCATCTTTGGCTTATCTTTCCTTCCCTTTACCAGAAGTGTCAGAAGTGTGAATGGGCACCAGGGTGGGCTTGGAGCTGCTTGGGCGCACGAGAAAAGTCAACCATGAAAAATGGGGCTAATTATTCAGGAAAATGTGTTTTGTGTAATTAGACATGGATTGTTCTGCTTCCCGTTCTGGGCAGGGCTGGGGAAGAGGTGAGGCCATTATAATGATAGATATTGTATCTGCTCAGATTTGTCTCCAGGGGTAAGACCACAGCTGGATGCACTAGAAAAAAAAAAATTCCAAATATTATTCCTTCTTCTTGTTTTTTTAAAAAAACCTCTAGAAAAAAACTGTGTTTAAAGTAATTTGTACCCCACAGAGGTAATTTTCTACCCCACATTTATGGAAGAACTACTCAGAGTAAAGCTGGTAAATGGAGTAGAACAGAGAGCTCTGACAGGATTATTTGTATCCTCAGAAGAAGCTGAGCAAAGCAAAGCAATCTGCAGGAAAATGTCACGAGTGGGAGAGGTGGCAGGACCGTCAATATCCCGAATTTCTCTGTGGTTCCATGGCTGCTCCTGTGCTCCTGGCCCAGCCCCTCTGCAGCTCCCTGGCCCCAGGAGCACAGGGGCTGCAGGGCTCTGGGTGGGGCAGCAGTGCTCCCACCCTGCTGCTGCTCGTGCCCTGTGATGCCTTAGGATTTCAGCTTTTCTATTTTCCATCTATTTGTAATCCTGCAATTCTTCAGTGTGTCACTCTCAACTCCAGTGTGAGCTGCTGTTTGTTCCCATTTTGGTCAGACAAAATAATTCCTCTCCAGGTCTGAGACCCAAGGACCCCTCACTGTCTCAGGGACCAAGAAATGTGAACAGAAGTGGGATGGGGGGAGCAAACTGGGGGTAAATGACTTCATTACCTGAAGCTGTAATTGGAAGATTAAACCCCAATGTGCAAATGAACCAAAC
>VZRZ01004075.1:45558-63905 GCA_013398175.1 Climacteris rufus | reverse complement strand
GGGCTGGCGGCAATGGGGACGCGCCGGCGGCTCCCGACCCCAAGCCCTGCCCGCGGCTCCGGGCAGGCGGCTCTGAGGCCGGCCCAGGCTCCAGCTCCAGCTCTTGCTAGAAACAAAATGACCACTGATTGATTTGTCAGGCTCCCGCCGTCTGGGTGACTTCACCGCCGATCCTATTAAGATTTCTTTTTTATATAAACAGTGACATTTCCTCCAACTTCTTAAATCTCCTGGGCTAAGCTTGGCTTTCCTCATGGATAAAGTGATTCTGATTCAAGTTTTATGACTTCTGAGAGTTTTTCAATAGGGGGATGAAGGTACCAGCTTTCCTAATTATGACCTTCAAATCCAATCTGTTTGCAAACAGAAGGAAATCAAACCAGTCAGGAAGAACTTTATGAGTGCTGCTACACATTCCCATCAGGAAAACTGCAAATGTTTGCAGCTGAACACAAAGCAAAATGTTCTGCTGTAGTTTGGCAACACGGACAGATTCAGGACACAGAATCATGGAATATCCTGGGTTGGAAGTGACCCACAAGGATCATCCAGTCCAGCTCCTGGCCCTGCACAGACACCCCAACAATCCCAGCCTGGGCATCCCTGGGAGTGTTGGCCAAACCCCCCTGGAGCTCTGGCAGCCTTGGGGATCATTCCCTGGGGAGCCTGGGCAGTGCCCACCACCCTCTAGGGGAAAAAGATATTCCTGATATTCAGCCTAAATCTCCACACAGACCTAAACAAGAACCTAGATTTACAGTTATCCCAGTTTGCTAAAACACTGAAGTCTAAATCCCACTGTCTTTGAGGGAATTTGGCATAACTTAACCAGTTTGCTGAATATTTACAGTCTGCTAAACTGGGGCAGACTCCACTCACACTTTGGATTTCCAACACAGGCTGTGACTCCCAGTGCAGCTCTGGGGGGTTTTCATGGGCTGCACATGGAAAAGGTCCTTGCCCACTCTGTCACTGCTCAAGGAAAACAAGCACTTGCATGCAGCACCAGTCAAAGGTTACACAGATCAAAGATCAAATCTAATGTTCCAGCTGAGTTACCATGAGTTTCAGCTCATGGATATCCTCCAACAGTTAAAATCCACAGGCATTCCTGCCTGGGAATATCAACTACTCCAGCAATGTCGACTATGCCAGCATCCATGGGGGTCTTCAGTAACTTGGATTCAGCAAAATACAGGAATGTGAGTCATAATCAACTGAAAAACTGAACTATCTGAACTGAATCTATAACCAAATCTGCTCCTCAGCATCACCCCCAGTGGGAAGATAAGGAAGGGAAAGGGATAAGGCTGATTTTCTGGGATTGCTGAAAACCTTCTACTCTTTCTTCCTTTGCCACTGCCCTGCCCCAGGACATGGAGTTCTCCCAGCCCCCAGAGCCCCCCTCTCCTGGGAGACTGGACACAGCTCCCTCAGCTCCCCAGTGCCCCTCGGGTGTCACCAGTGCCACCAGTCAGAGGTCACTGCTGGTTTTTCAGAAACGCTTGCTCTGCTCTCCCCCAGCACTTCAGACTATTTTGAGTTCAGTGCATCCAGCCCAGTGTCAGTATTTTCCATGGTGTTCACTGTCTGCTTTACTGACAGAGACAAAGAAAGGCTTTTAGTCCCAGGTATTTCCAAGACAGGCATGTAAGAGCCTCACGTGTAACTGCAGCCCTTTGCAATATTATCCTGAAACCCTAATTCAGCCTCTTCCTCATGCCCCAGACAAGAGCCAGTGCTGTCTGTTCAATCAAGGACTGATCTACAAAGTGCTGATCATCTTCAGTTCCCATTAACTTCTCCTGGACACGAAGGTGTCCAACATCTGCCAGGATAAAACTCATTATCCTTCAAGGCTACACTACAAATATCCAATAAACTGGGGAACACTATTAAAGGCTGAAGAGGGGTAAAATGAGCCTGGGGAAAAAAAATGTCATCATGGAACAGGTTGCAAAGTAATTCCATGTATTATTTTGTGATATACTCCAGCTTTACCCATTACATGCTCCAATTTCAAAAAGCAGCAGCCTTTCTATGACAGAGAAAGAGATTTAGATGCTCCTCACTGCTGGTTCAGACCCTGTCACCCCTGCAATGCTTCCCAGGTTATTCCTGCTCTCAGCACAACTGATCATTTTGCTGATGAGTTTTCTCATCAGTTCAGCCCCAGTGCTCATTTCTCATTGCCAACAGGACAGTGAAGCCCTGGTGCCGAAGGGCTGGAGCCAAGGAATGCTGTGGGTGGTGCACACCTGGGGCTCTCTGTGCAAACCTGGGCTCAGACAGGGGCACCATCGCTGGCACGGCTCTGCCTCACCAGGGCGATGTTGTCGGCAAAAGCATCATCCATAATTTAGGGAAAATCATCAATAAAAGCTCTGTGGTTATTTTAGCAGAGGAAAGACAATCTTCCTTGGGTTGGAGGCTGTCAGGTCGGAGCAGACTGTGTCTGCTTGTGGCTGTTGCTGCAATTCCCCGCTCTGTTCTGCACCAGCTCCAGGAACCCGCAGCTCAGCCCGTGTGCAGCTTCCCCACATTCCAGCCCCGAGGGCTTCGGGAGAGGCAGTGTACCTCGATAATGAATCCCTCCGGAGCCACGGCTCATCATTAGCATCGGCAATTAGCACCAGGTACGGATTTGATTTTGCTCAAAGAAATTAATTTACATGAGAAAGGGGGACGCTAATGAAGTATCAGCGTTACCAGGCTTCCCCGTGCTCTAATCCGGCAGACACGAGCATCCCCTGCTCCTTACAGGGAGCAGATACGGATCGCACACGCTCTGCTGCTGTTCTGTTCAAGGGTGACGGCTCCGACAGCGAGCACAGATTGTCCTCTTGCCAACAACATATACGTGTTAATTAATATACACATCGTTATGTCAGCCTCGGCTGGCCACTGGCTTCGGCGTGTTGGCGGTGAGCCGAGAGCAGCATCGGCACTGCCGGGCCATTCCCTGTGCCAGGGACACACAGAACCCTGCACCCAGGGACACACAGAACCTTTCCTGCTCTCCAGCCTGGCTGTCCCTGCTGCAGCTCCCCCGGCTGGATCCCTGCTGGGGTGGGAGAAGGGCCCTGGCAAGCAGCATCCCCAGAGCCCAGGATGCAGCAGCAGCGCCCAGACGGGCCAGCCTGGACAGCCGCACACAGAAACCACACAAAGCTGCCCCACGGAACAGCCTGGAATCCTTTCCAGCAGCGGGGGCAGTGAGAGCCCCTCCCAGCAGCGAGGCACGGCACTGGAAACAGCGGCATCTCTGTGCCAACAACACGTTCGGAACAAACACACGGAAGCAGAAATCCTCTTTGGATTTATAACTTTCATCACTTGACTGGTTTTCATTATCTTGAGCACAGGTCACAAAGAAAGGAGCTCCCACAGCACCCCAGAGCAAGGCAGAGCTGTCAATACTGACTCAGAGTGAGATGTAATCACTTGCACTCCAATTTTATGCACATTTGTAACCTCTTCCATGGTTAAAGAGAAAAGATTTACAGTGCAAGAAATGAATTTTATTGCAGCCCCCAGGCATCTCAAGCTATCAAATGTATGAAACATCATCTCAGCATCCCCAGCTCCGAGCAGGGACGGACACTGGGATGGCCCCGAGCCTGGAACTCCTGCTCTGATTCCCTCTGCAGTCACTGGGGCAGATAATTCTCAGCTCCTCTCTTTCATTTCCTTAATTCTGGCTTAGAAACCCATATCATTTGTGCCAGGCAGAGCAGAGGCTGATTATTAAATCCTACTTCCAGTCCATCTGAAAGCAAAATGGAGTTACGTGGCTTCTCCTCCATCTCTGCCAAAAGACAGAGCTCTCCCCATGCTCTGCTGCCTTTCAATTGGGGAATTTAGATGAGAACGAGATGAAAGCAACAGGCCTAAATGATTCTACATGCTTGCCCAAACCCCAACAAATGGAATGAAGCTTGGAGAAAATAATTTTAAATTTGGTATCTAAATGTAAATGGATTGTTCTTTCACGTTTTGACATCTCTGTGTTGTGCTACCCCAGTGTTCTGGCACCTTGTCTGGCCTCAGTGCCTGCAGTTGTACAGACACTGCCTGTGCCTGGCCCGAGTGCTGCAGCTGAGCACAGGGACTGTCCTGTTGGAATGACAGCGTGGGAATACATTAAATGACAAATACCCCCCGGTACAAGTGTGTTCCTCCCTAATGGCTTTACAGCCCTCTCTTCTCGTGAGCGGCAGCACCTTGGGGTGTCAGAGTCCCCTGGCAGTGCTGCTGCAGCACGGTCACTGCTGGGTGTGGGGACAGCAGCAGCACCCGGGAGGGGAGCATTCCTCAGCTCAGCACAGCACAGGCAGCCCAGGGCAGGGAAGGGATTCCTGCTCCTTCCTGATTTCAGATTTTCTAGGACACCAGTGCTCAGTGGAGCCTGGCGAGGAGCTGGACAGGCTCTGGAGGTGCCAGCCACAGGACAGGCTCAGGTGGCACAAGGGCAGGATGTGCTGCTCCAGTGGAACCATCACACAGTCACTGAAGCTGGAAAGTTCTCCAGCATCATCGAGTCCAACCATCCCCAGCCCTGCCAAGGCCACCCCTGAGCCTGTCCCCAAGTGCCACAGGGCTCCTGCAGGGATGGGGACTCACCCCTCCCTGGGCAGCTGTGCCAGGGCTGGGCAGCCCTTTCTGGGGAGAAATGTTCTCCAAGATCAACCTAAACCTCCCCTGTGCAGCTCAGGGAGGTTTCCTGTGCCAAACACTCTCTGGCCATCCCTACATCCCTCCTGATGGGCATGGCCCTTGAGATTCTCCAGCAGGGTGACTGGATGGACTGTCCTTGGGAATCCCTGGGAGTGCCAAAGCTGGCTGAGAGCCTCACCCCTCAGGTGGGGCCCCAAGGCACATTTTCACCTGGTGTGGGCACATCACACACACAGCACAGTGCTGCTCTTGGAGATCTAATGAGCTGCCACAAAAACGTCAAACGCTGCAAGTGATGAAAGCGAAGCACAAACCACCCGTGCCCAGACCCTGATGTGGGGAGACAAGGGCAGGTTCTGTGGCAGCTGGGGTCAGCAGGGTGCTGGGAGCAGCTCTCCAGCCCCAGTCCAGTCCCACCCCACATCTGTGAGCTCCAGAGGCACCCAGGGGTGACAGCAGTGCCCAGACATCACCAGTGGGTGATTGATGGGTGTCACTGATGGGTGTCACTGATGGGTGTCACTGATGGGTGTCAGTGATGATGGGTGTCACTGATGGGTGTCACTGATGGGTGTCACTGAGCCCCAGGAGCAGGGAGCCAAAGCAACCTGCTCCCCACAGCCCGGCCAGCCTGGATCCGCCTGCCTCACCTCGGGCTGCTCACAGCGCAATTAATAACGAAACTGCCACTTCAGCTCATTAGAATAATGATGTTTATGCATATGTATGCTAATAGGCTGCTCAGAGCGGGGCTGGCCACATGCTGCAGGTGTCTCTCTCTGTGAAGAGCCTTCTCCTGTCTGTCACTTGTGAGTTCCTCCCGTTCTATCCAGGGCTCCACTTTATCTTTAGGGCTTCCAGATGCTGATCCCTTTTAGTCACGGCTATTTGCCCTGCCTGTCCCGCAGCCCCAGGAGCAAGGCAGGGAGTGACAGAAGCCTTGAAGTGCCCCCTGAGCCCGGGGGGCTGCCAGAGCCCCGCGCAGTAGCACCAAGGAACAATTACAAATATTCAACATCCTGGGCTCCTTTAATGAGCGTTGCTTTGAAGTTCCCAGAAGGATTGAAAAGGAAGGAAGAGCCCGACCTTGCCAGCTCCCCAGGGCACGTGGGGGTTTGAAGTAGGTTTTCCTTTAAAATCTCTGTTTTGGCTTAGAAAGCTTTCAAGCGGGAGCAGCTCTCGGGGTGTGTGGTTTTAATTCATCAGCTTTTGTTAGGATGCACTTTGTGTGAGAACAGGGAAGGGACCCGAGAGGACAACCAACAAAAGCAGTTCTGGGGTGAGATACTGACACAGGAACAGCATCAGGTCAGGGCAGGGTGGCAGTGGTGTGACCCTCTGAGAGCTTCAGATGGCATGGGAGGGTTTGGGCACAGATGGGAGGGTTTGGGTACAGACAGGGAGGGTTTGGGCACAGATGGGAGGGTTTGGGCACAGACAGGGAGGGTTTTCTTTGGTGCCCTGCAAAGGTGTTGGACTGAGCCCTGAACTTTCTCCCCCTCAGGGATGAAGGGACTCTGAGCTCAGACCACGCAGGGACAGCAGCTCTGTCAGACACACACTGCACTGCAGGGCCAGCCCACTCTGACCTTGTTTCCAGCAGAATAATTCCCCTTCGTTCCAGGGAAGCAGCTTTCCCACAGGGAATCCCAAGGAGGATGGGAAGCTCACCACCCATCACCCCGAGAGGCACAGAACAGTGTGAAGGTTCTTCTGCACAGCCCATGTGCACAGGGCACCTCTTTGGGAGGAGGGCAGAAGAACGAAGGGGCTGTTGGAAAGCTGGGCTTGTTTTCCTCTCATGCACCAGATAAATAATGGACTCAGGCTCTGGCACAGGGGGATCAGCCACAGCTGCTGTGCTGGGAAGCTTTTCCTCCCAGCACAGAGTGACCATTACCCTCCCCTAACAAACACTGCTCCTGGACAGCAAAGTTAAGCTGTCTACAAAGAGAAGCAAGAGAAAATCCTATAGAGCAGAGCACAAAACCTGCACCTCCCCGTTTCAGGGCAGTGGTGCACTGGCAGTGAACTGAGCTCTCCAGTGTGCAGCAGGACTGCAACCCCCGGAATCCCATCCCAGACCAGGGCAGTCCCTGGGGATGTCAGCACAGCCAGCACTGCTCACCCTAAACATCCACAGAAAGTATAAAATGGAAAGTTAAGGATTCCTTACGGTGCACAGAGCTGTGTCTGTGCTCCCAGGGGGAAATGTGCCCCGGGAATGGGGATGGGGGCACAGCCCCTGCTCTGGGCAGAGGAGGAGGTGAGGATGGAATCCATTCCCAGAGAACAAACCAGGCTCTGCAAAGCCTCACACCGACCCCAGCCCCAGGGCCTCACCTGCACCAGCCTCACGTGGAGCTGGGAGAGCGCACAGGATCTTAGGAAATGAGTTTGCAAACGTTTGTGAGATTATGGCAGGGCAGAAACAAACCCAGCTCACATTCCTTAATTGGAGCCGGCGGAACAGAAACCCTGCTCACTCAAACCCATTGCTGCTGCTTCTGTGCACTGCAAAGATAACAAATGGAAGCAAATTATTTTCACCTGCTTAAAACAAAGTAATTAACAGCACTTTGGTTATCTTACCCGGAAAGCCAGGCTCTGCAGAGAGCTGTTAGAGCCAAGTGTGAAAACAGTTTGCATGAAACATAATTAAAATTATGACCTGAGTGATGGCTCCAACATCCCCAAGGAGTCCTGGAGTCAGAGCTGTAAGGAAACAATTCACCTCTGCCTCCTGACTGTGCTGCTGAACCTGTTCCAGAGGCTCCCCAGTGCCTTGTCCCAGCCCCTGGGCATGGCTGGGGCTCTGTGGCTGCCCTGCCCAGCTTTTCCTTTTCCTTTTCCTTTTCCTTTTCCTTTTCCTTTTCCTTTTCCTTTTCCTTTTCCTTTTCCTTTTCCTTTTCCTTTTCCTTTTCCTTTTCCCTACCCTAATGTGTTCCAGCACACCTCTCCATCCTTTCTTTCTCCTGCCATCCTGGAATGTGCTGTGGGTCTCACTGCTCTCCCAGGGAACAATTTCTCCCCCATATCCCAACATCCCTGCCCTCTGGCAGTGGGAAGCCACCCCTCCTTGCCCTGTCCCTCCCTCACTTGCCCAAAATCTCTCCCCATCTTCCCTTCATCCCCTTCAGGCCCCAGGAGGCCACAAGGAGGTCACCCTGAAGCTTCTCTTCGACAGCCCCAGTTCTCCCAGCCCCTCCACGGTTATACAGGAATCACACAGGCAATATTCCCCCACTCACACCCAGGAACTCCTCACCCTCCCTGCCAGCTGGCCTGCTCCAACTCCTTGGCAAAGATTTGCAAGTAACAAACATCTTAACAGGAAAATCAAGAACGTTCATGAGGTGCAAAGAGATTAAATTCACTGGAAAATGTATTCCTGGTGTACAACTCTGTTACACAGCGTCTAACAAAATTACACTCCGAGCTGCACTGTCAAACAGCCCAATTTTGCTGCAATCAACATTTAATTTTTTAGCAGAAAGTCTTGATTTCAAATACCCTGGCAATGTTTAGCAGCTGATATTAATGAGAGCCCAGAGTTAATGCAGGGCTCTTTATCCCAGGGACATGAGAAGCATCCTGACAAGTGCTGTAACTATGGCAACTCAGCTTTTGGGTTTCTTTTCCCCCGAGCAGCAGGAGCAGACACCTCACTGGGTGCAGAGCCAGCCTGCTCCAGGTGACACCCAGAGCTCTGGGGTGCTGGGGTAACTCAGCCAAACCTCACACCCTGCCCTGGAACGCCTTTCTTCCTCCTTTTGTGTCTCCATGGTGTTCATGGGCATTTCCATGTATTTAACCTAATTCCCTTCCTTGTTTTTTGTTTTTGTTTTCCTCTATGGCTGGAAAAGAACCCCCTGCCTTTGTTCCTTGCTGTCAAACAGAGTCCAAACCAAATAATCTCTCCTCCAGAGTGTCCCACATCCCAGGAGATCCCACACTTCCCTCCCTGGAGTCAGCAAAGAGGTAAAACCCCCTGGGATGTTTTCCAGAGGCGCTGGGGTGACAGCAGTGCCAGAGGAACACCCAGAAAACCCAATTTCTGATGGGCCATGGCTTTGATTTGCTGCTGCTTCCTGCCCCCCAAAAGCCAAACCAACCCAGGTCCCTGCACAAATATATTCTGTGTTTGCTCTCTGTGACAACAGAAACCCAAATCTCCCTCATTTCCAGTGTGGTTTTCTGCCAGTGACGGGGAGAGCTCGGCTGTGCCTCATCCTCTGAGTGCTCCCACCCTCCCCAGTGCATCAGCTCTTTGGTGTCCCAGTGCTGCAGGATCTTCTTGTTGTCCACAGGGTGACAAAACACAGCATCACCAAAGATACACGAGGCAGGAACAGAGATTTTGCTGTTCTTACACAATCTGAGCAGTTTTCTCCATGCTTGCAACCATGCCCCCCAAAAACTGCCTGGACTTGTGTCTTGGACAAATGAATTCTGCTGCACTATTGCTTTCCTGGCCTTTTTACTCCATCATTGCTGTAATTTCTGTTTTGAACTGATCTGCCAGATTTTCAACAGATTTCTGACCAAGACCTCTGGCAGCCACTGGTTCAGCTGCTCTGGGAGGTTCCCTGGGGCTGGGTTCCAGCGATTCCAGGGAAGGTGAGCACGTGAAGTTGGATTTCCTGATCCTGCAGCTCCTTCCCAGGTCCCATCCCCATCCCAGAGCAGCTGTCAGAGTGAGTGCTGTCAGAGCCCCCAGCAGCAGCTGGAGAGCAGAGCTGAGCCCTGACATCTGCCCTGCTGGGGACAAGGGAACTCATTACAAATATAGGGAAGATAAGAGAGCCAAGAGTCGTGTCCTCTCCCCGATATTACAATTTATAACTGGGACTGAAGCTCCCTGAGAGGATGTAGGGACTGGGGAATTAATCACAGGGAGAACTCGGAGCTACTGAGGGTTTATCAGGCAAAGCAGAGGAGGAGGGACTGGTCCAGGAGGTATCTCTGGGTCTGCTCACTCTTCCTCCAGACTTCCCAGGGAAAACAGCTCACAGAAGGAGGCAGAAAAACTGGAAGGAATGATGAATACTTATACACTAATTAATAGTTATTTGTGCCTCACAGACAGCTACCTGCTACCCAGCTTTTAATATCCAAGGCACTTCTAGCCATGAATAATGTGTTTTTATTCAGACATCACACTCGAAGGTGATGGTTGAAGTGCCCTCAGAATTTCAGCT
This sequence comes from Climacteris rufus, assembly GCA_013398175.1. Classification (NCBI taxonomy): domain Eukaryota; kingdom Metazoa; phylum Chordata; class Aves; order Passeriformes; family Climacteridae; genus Climacteris; species Climacteris rufus. Next base: position 54,027 of record VZRZ01004075.1, on the reverse strand, counting down.
TTTAAAAACAGTCTGACACTTCCCTGCACAGGCACCAGCCTTGCATTGTGTAAGTCATGCAAGGTGGGAGACAGTCTGCAAATAATTAATATGGGAGCAGGCAATTATGTGACTGCACCAAAGCGAACCATCACAAGTAATTACTTTTAGATGTAAAAAAGAAAGTACACAAGGGCCTAAAGGGGCTCCAGGAGAGCTGGAGAGGGACTGGGGACAAGAGATGGAGGGACAGGACACAGGGAATGGCTCCCAGTGCCAGAGAGCAGGGTTGGATGGGATATTGGGCAGGAATTGTTCCCTGGGAGGGTGGGGAGGCCCTGGCACAGGGTGCCCAGAGAAGCTGGGGCTGCCCCCGGATCCCTGGGATTGTTCAGGGCCAGGATGCAGCTCTGTGCAATGCTTTAAACACAAGCACATCACCATTAGGAGGAATTTATGATGTTTAGTTTTCCAGTCAGCTGTTCCAGAATCAAAATAGATGCAGTGAAGGGCTGTCAAAATCTCTCAGTTATCAATTTTGAGTGCAAATTCTCATTTCTTAGCAGCCTCCACTGAATAGAAAATCCCTCAAGTGAGGTTAAACACAGGGTATTTTCTCAGGATGAAACTGGCCAGATTTAAAACAAAAATGACACTTCAATCCAGAAAATAATTATTCCATAGCACACACTGGGAGGCGTGATGAGCTCCACATCATCTCACAGCTCATCCCCAGCCCTTCAAAGAGCTCCAGAACATCTCAGAACTCAGAACCAAAGCTTCAGAGAGCCCCAGAACATCTCACAGCTCAGACCCAGATCTTCAGAGAGATCCACAACATCTCAGAATTCAAATCCAGCCCTTCAGAGAGCTCCCCATCATCTCAGAACTCAGACCCAGCCCTTCAGAGAGCTGCAGNTTCAGAGAGCCCCAGAACATCTCACAGCTCAGACCCAGATCTTCAGAGAGATCCACAACATCTCAGAATTCAAATCCAGCCCTTCAGAGAGCTGCAGAACATCTCAGAATTTAAATCTAGACCTTCAGAGAGCTCCCCATCATCTCACAGCTCAGACCCAGCCCTTCAGAGAGCTCCAGAACATCTCAGAACTCAGCCCCAGCCCTTCAGAGAGCTGCAGAACATCTCAGAACTCAGAACCAAAGCTTCAGAGAGCTGCAGAACATCTCAGAACTCAGAACCAAAGCTTCAGAGAGCTGCAGAACATCTCAGAACTCAGACCCAGACCTTCAGAGAGCCCCAGAACATCTCAGAACTCAGACCTGCTGCAGCCTCCACACCAGCACAAAAAGTCAATTCACAGCCAGATGAGGTTCTCCCCTGCCCTGCTTTGTTTTTCACGCAGTGCACTGCTCTGTTCTGGGTTTTGTTTTGTATTCCCGGGAGGACAGGGGCGAGCAGCAGCCAGGGCTCAGCAGCCAGCCCAGCTGGGGCACAGGGGCACTGCCAGGGCAGGACCAGCACGAGCCCAACACTTCCCTCACTGGAGCATTTTCGTAGCTTTTCTGCACCAAATTTTAAAATTTGCTTAAAGAATCTGACTGGCCAATTGCTTTTTATAGGGCTTGGGTGCCAGAGTTATTTGTGTGCCTTTGCAGACAGCAAATTACTGAAATTATTTCCATTATTACACGGACAAAATAATTTTAAAAATCCATTGAGCTCCTAATGGTTTTAGTCTTAAATTTTTGCACCTTTTTTACTTATAGTTTTATTAAATAAAACGATTTCTCCTGAGATTTAGGGTGTCTTCTATCTCTCTTTTTCTCATCTCCTTCCTTCAGCAATTTCATCTTCCCACAGCTGCCCTTTCCTGTCTCCTATTTCACTGGCAGTAATGCTCTGCATGGCCCCTTCCCCTCCTGCTTTGTTCCATTTCCCTGCATCCCAGCCCTTGGATGCTCCAGGGCCTCCAGGAGGAGTCTCACACCTTCCATCAGCCTTTGTGCCCGAGCTGGGAGTTGGCATAATGATTCCAATACAATAAAAACCAATTTGAACACTCAGCACGGACTGAACCGGTGCTGGGGCTGGGGCAATTTACACCAGCCGGAGATATTGGTCATCTTTTCCCTGTGACTCAGAGATTTAATTCAGGCAGCGTTCCTACCTTTGCTGAGAGAAGTTCTCACCTCTTAGTGCCCAGCTAAACCCCCTGAAGGCTGAATACAGGGATTTTTGCAGCCCTCAGTGCACAGCACCACAAGAACCAGGTCAGGACCTTTCCTACCCGGGCAAAGCCCCCGAGCGCACTCAGAATTGGGAGAAATATTCATTAAAGGCTGGCTAATCATTCCTCTCCAATATCGAAGGTTTCTCGTTGCCCTGCTCGCCCCAGGAAGCAGCAATTCCTGCCTGATGCTGCCACAAACACCAAACGAGCTCACACATCACCAGAGCACCACGAGGCAGCCACGACACCCAGGAAAAGCCAGCCCTCAAAAATTGTTCACTGGGGTTCCACAGGACTGATTTCACTGGGCTGCCCATGGGGAAAAAGAAGCTTTTGCAAAGTTTTAGGAGCCATTTATAATTTTAGAGTGAAGAGGTTTGCTCACACTCTGGCAAATGTGATTCTTTGGCTGCCAGGGAACCCTGTGGGTGGGGATGCTGGAGATGACTCAGAAAACGCTTCGTTAGTTGTCAGATCTGGTGGCCAGAATTAAACTTTTGATCATTTGTTTGTTCCTTTTTTAAACAAATCTCTGTCTTCAAAGGCTTTTTTTGGGATCCACCTCCAGGGGTGGGCAGCAGGGGACCACTGAGTGCTGCTGCTCAGGGATTCCAGCCCAGGGATTGGAATCGCCCACGTCAGGGGCCTCCCCTTTCCCAGGCAAACCTTCCCAGGGCAGCTCTTGGCAGGGGATTGTGAACAATTTTTAAGTCAGATATTGCTTTAACATAGCTGCACTAATGAGCATTCCTCATATAATCATGTATATAATAATGAGTCATCATCATCATCATCATCATTATCATCATCACTTGAGAAAATAATAATAATAAAAGCTCGATTTTCCTTACCTTTTTGGAAAGCAGGCAAAAGCTATACAGTAGGTGGAAGAGTGTACCAAGTAACAGACTTTTGAACACTCTTTCTTACTGCTGGAATGGAGTCTACAGGGAAAGTAAACACATTGTATGTGGGACAGGGGTGGTGGCAGTGCCCTGCTGCCAGCCTGCCCTGCCCCAGCCCCGAGGGGAGTGCAGAGCTGGGGCCCTGGGCAGCTCAGAGGCACCAGCACAGGAAATTCTCCCTGCTTTAGCACCCAGGAACCAGGTCAGGTTCAGGCACCTCGGGGCAGCTGCTCACAAAGAGCAGGGCTGGCGGATCAGGCTGTTCCTTCCTCTCCCCTCATCCAGCTCTGGGATGGTTTGGAAGCAGTTCCAGACCCCCCATCCCTGCTCAGCCACGGCCACTCAGGTTCCTCAGCATCAGCAGCAGCGCAGGGTGTAGCTCAGGAGAGGCAGAGCCTGAGTTTGGTGCTGCTGGGATGCAGAGGAACCAACACCCCAGCACAGCACAGGAGCTCTGGCAGGGGCTGCAGCTCCCAGGCAGGAGGGGCTGCTGATCCCCAGGTCCCACAGGGGCACCCAGGGCAGCCACAGGCAGTGGGCACTGCCAGGGCTGAGAGGATGGGCATGCAGAGCCCCCAGTGCCAGTCTGTGCTGGGGGAGAAAGGCCAGGCTGGGCAGGGCTTGGAGCCACCTGGGACAGGGCAAGGTGTCCCTGCCCGTGCTGGGGGAGAACAAGAGCAGGTTTAGGGTCCCTCCCAACCCAAGCATTCTGTGGCTTCTGAAAGCAAACACTGCTCATCCAGCCATCGAGAGGCAGCACCTCCTCTGCACCAAACACCCCTGCTGCTGATGCCCTGATTCCCTGAGTTCCTGATGCCCTGAGTTCCTGATGCCCTGAATCCCTGATTCCCTGAGTCCCTGATTCCCTGATTTCCTGAGATCCTGATTCCCTGATTCCCTGAGTCCCTGATTCCCTGAGTCCCTTATTTCCTGAGATCCTGATTCCCTGATTCCCTGAGTTCCTGATTCCCTGATTCCCTGAGTCCCTTATTTCCTGAGATCCTGATTCCCTGATTCCCTGATTCCCTGAGTCCCTGATTCCCTGAGTCCCTGAGTTCCTGATTCCCTGATTCCCTGAGTCCCTTATTTCCTGAGATCCTGATTCCCTAATTCCCTGATTCCCTGAGTTCCTGATTCCCTGAGTCCCTGAGTTCCTGATTCCCTGAGTCCCTGAGTTCCTGATTCCCTGAGTCCCTGAGTTCCTGATTCCCTGATTCTCTGAGACCCTGATTCCCTGATTCCCTGATTCCCTCATTCCCTCTCACTCTGTTGGGTAAAGCCAGGAATTAAAACAAGCTGCTTGGGAAAAGGAGCAATTCCACGCAAACCTCAATATAAGTAAAATACGGGTTGGGTTTTCAAAGGTTTCTGCCAGCCTGGCACTGCTCTGGCAGCAGAGTAGGAGCAGACAGGGCCCTCACCCCATGGGCAGCACCTTCCCCACAGGGTGACACTGAACCAGCCATAGGGGAGCAGAGCACACCCATCACAGGGTGACATTCCCCACAGATACAGGAGAGCACAGCACACCCACCACAGGGTGACATCCAGGGAGCCACAGGGGAGCACAGCACACCCATCACAGGGTGGGAGATGCCCTGCTCACCCTGCTCACCCTGCTCACCCTGCTCACCCTGCTCACCCTGCTCACCCTGCACACCCTGCACACCCTGCACACCCCGCACACCCTGCACACCCTGCACACCCCGCACACCCTGCACACCCTGCACACCCTGCTCACCCTGCACACCCTGCACACTGCACTCCCTGCACTCCCTGCACACCCTGCACACCCTGCTCACCCTGCTCACCCTGCACACCCTGCACGTGCCAGATGGCAAACAGGAATGATTCAGAGAGTTTTCCTCAAGATTGAAAAGCTTGGCCCTGATATATCCCATTCAGCAGGAAAGCCCTCCCACGGCGTGGCTGGGGAGCTCAGCTTGTGCAGCTTCTGCTTTCCCACAGATCCCAAGGAAAGCTGCGCCCAGGGAGTCCCTGTTCCCCTGCACTGGCAGGTGAGGTCACTGCATTTCCAGGGATTCTCCTCCCATGTTCATCAGTGTCTCCTTTCAGACTCACCCCAAACCCCCAGGGTGTGAGCCCAGCTCTCCCAGGTGCTCTGCACATCTTTTTCTGAGCCTGAATTCCTGCAGATTCCCCCAGAGCTGTGTGTGTGGCTCCACAGGACGCCCTGATGCTCCTGGGCAGCCACTCAGGAAGTTCAGAGAGCTCCAGGCTGCCATGCACATCTCCAGTTCTTTAGAACAGCAGGACACGAAGGTTTGGGTTGAAAGGATCTTTGGGATCATCTTGTTCCCACCCCATGGCAGGGACACCTTCCCCTGTCCCAGGGTGCTCCAAACCCTGCCCAGCCTGGCTTGGACACTGCCAGGGATGGGGCAGCCACAGCTTCTCTTTCATTTAAAAGTCTGCTATATCTTGGAGATTTTTTCAAGGCTATTTCTCTGTCAAACCATCCACATTTTGCTTTTGGTTTGACTCTGGCAGGTAAGGAGGCCAGGCCAGAAATTTGGGCTCAGTCCCCAAGTGCCCAGGGTGGTCTGCAGGCACACAAATCCTGTGCTGGTGGCTCCCTGCTGACTGCTTCTCAGGAGACAGGAAAACTCTGAAAATTCCCCTATTCACCGATATTTTTTTTAAGTTAAATTGCTATAAAAACATCAAAACCATTTTTATGTAAGGACACCATATTCAAAATTCCACTGAAAATGAAGTTTGAGTTTTGCTTGGACTGGCTTTTTTTTTTTTTTTTAAGCTCATAAATATGATTTTCATTTTTCCCACCTAAAAACAAAACTATAAATAGAATATTCAAACTTTAAAAAAGAAACCCAATTCAAGTGTTAAATTAATTACTTTTATAGACATTTATGAATGCTGCCTGATCAGAGGGCTGATCAATAACCTAATCAATGCTACAGGACTGCAGTAGTTACACTTGGACTAATGGAGCCAGATACTTTCAGTACAGCAGAAGTTGATTTCATTTGATTTTCTAATAATTTTTATGAATACACAGACCTGGGGAATGAACTAATAGTGGCAGGTGCAGCTGAGAATATGAGCAGATGGAACTCTGTATAAATAATGAAAATGTTTTAAAGAAAATGTATTTCCAAAACCATAAAAAAAAGTGAAAGCCCAGTACTTGGGGAAAAAATCAGAAGTCCTAGAGTACACATTTCCTCAACATTTCTGTGCTTTAGAAACCTACTTGGTGAAGCTCAAGGCTGAGATGGCACAACTGGGCCAGCCAGGGGCCTCTGCCCCTTCTTCTGCCTCCCAAAAACCCATTCCAGGCTATGGCCCTGCACTAGAAATGGGCTGTTTGACCAGAAATACGGGGGTTAAGTGGATATAGTTATTTTTAATAAAAATATCTCCTTCCCAAGGAAAAATCTGGCTGGGAGGAGGAAATATTCTGAGAAGCCTGAAAGCAGCAATGAGGTGCAGCACAGGAGAATGAGGCAGGACGGGACCTGGGGATCCCACAGGGAGCATTGCAGCATCACAGCTTGTGCAGTTCTCTTTTTGTTCAAGTTTTGGGACAAAATGTTTAGATTTCGAGTGATTTTTAGATTTTGTGAGAGAGAAACTGATTTCAGCTTAGTGGATCGAAGCAGCGATCAGTGATGTGCAGCACTAACACATCCCCTGCCCTGTCCCAGCTGACTTTCAAATTCTCTTCTCCTTCCTTCCCTGCCTGAAATCTGCCCTGGCAGAGGGCCCTGAGTGTCACTGGGTGCCACCCCTGTGCAGGAATTCCATTTATTTCCTCCTGCACTCTGTTCAGTACAACTGGAAGAGGCCTGACAGAACCTTTAATTTATGGGAACCATTTCCTCCCTGTCTCATGTCAGAATCTCAGTCCAGACAGTTCAGCTTCCAGAGAGGGATTCAGTTTTCCAGTTGGGATCTGTTTTGTCTACCTGCCTGATCAGATGTCAGAGAAAAATCCTGCAGGGCTGAGTAATGGAGGGAAAGTGCAGTGCCAGTGATGTGCTGCCTCTTCCCACTGTGCTCTGACAGCAGAAATTCCAGCAGCACTTCACAGGCGATGGATGAGCAGGGCAGGGCAGGGAGAGGGCATTTCTCCACACTCACATCTGGTTTTCCACAGAAACTGCAGCCATGCCTGAGCCTTTGCAGTGTGCTGCAGAGCTGTGCAGCTGCCTCCTTCCCCAGCTCCTTCCACATTCAAATGCAAATCAAATTGGATGGCCTCAGCCTGTAATTTCGTGCTGTGCTATACCCTGCTATGCACATTAAGGAAACTAGAAGTGTCTTTTCCATCTATTTTCCTTTTAAGTCGGTGGCGAGATTTGCATTAGGACCAGATAAAATCCCTAAATGGGGATCTTCAAGGACTGTGAGATTTTTGCAAAGAAGCTCTGCAAGAATCCAGATGATAACTCGGGTTAGCAGAGTTACTGATGAGTTCTTGTCCCTCTGTCTGTCTGGGAACCTGTCCCTGGCAGTGTTACAGGTGATACAGCTTTTAAAATTTTACTTTATTTCTCTAGTCAGGCTCGGTATGCTTTTGCCTTCGGAAAAAGAATTTTAAGGAGTTTTTTTTAGGCATTGTTACACCAAGCACTGGGAGCTGCCCAAAGATACCGACCATGAACAGAACCATCAATGCCATCAGTGACCATCAACAAACATCCACCCCTGGCAGGGCTGGGGACACCTGGGCTGGCAAAGACTGATAAGGGAATCAAAGAATGAAGAGCTAAATAACATCGAAGGGGAGGAAATTTGGATCCAATGAAAAACTGAATAGTGGGGGTTGCTCAACAAAGAACCAATGAACTTTGGAACAGCTCATCTCTGTGGGTTCGGACTGGATAAAGCTTTGGGAAATCTGGTAAATGTCATGTGGGATGGAATGAATTTCCCTGCACAGCCTGGGCAATGTGAGGGTGAAATGATTTCTATGGCACATCCTGGCCAGAACAACATCCTGGCCAGAATAAAGCGATGCCTGAGTTCTCTGACACTGAAATGTGTTGTTGGAGAGTTTTTGTTTCTCACACAGTTTTGGTGACAGCAGGGCCAGCTGGGCAGGGCCTGAGGGCTCTGTGCCCAGGGCTGTGCTGGCCCCTCGCTCACAGAGCAGGGCAAGGAGGAGGCACCCCCAGGCACCAAACACTTTGTGCCAAAGGGCACAACTCAAAACCTCGAGGGAAAACAGCGAATTGAACAACACAGGAGACAGACGTCGGGGGGTGTGATGGAGCAGAGCAGGCACGGGGAGGCCCTGGGGTGTCAGCCCTGCAGCCCAGCCCTGCAGCCCAGCCCTGCAGTGCAGCCCTGCAGTGCAGCCCTGCATCCCAGCCCTGCCCAGCCCTGCAGCCCAGCCCTGCATC
>VZRZ01004075.1:0-32248 GCA_013398175.1 Climacteris rufus | reverse complement strand
CCCAAGCACCCAGCCCCCCCTCAGCATCTCCTCAGCACCTCCCCAGCACCTCCTCAACACCCAGCACTTCCCCATCACCCACCTCATCACCCACCTCATCACACACCTCAGCACCTCCTCAGCACCCAGAATCTCACCCAGCACCTTATCAGCACCCACCACACCACCCAGAACCTCCTCAGCACCCTCCACATNCCAGCACCCCCTCGCCCCCCATCCCCGGGAACACCCCCGGAGCACGGGCAGGGCTGGGCTGACCGGAGCAGCCTCTCCCGTGTCACCGGGGGCACCACTCCGTGCTCGTTTTCTCTATCATTCCTTCCGAGCTGTGCGGGTTTGCATTTAATTAACTCAGTGACTTGAGCCGGCCAGTTCTTGTTGCTGCTGCTGTATCGCAATTAGAACCAAGCGTTGCCATGGCAACTGCCCAGAGCATCATCATTCCTGCCCCGCTTTGCGCCATCCTCGGGTGCCGAGACACGCACATGGGCGGGTACCGTCATGCTGAACCGGGAATGGGTAATCCCCCCGTGCGAGATCATTTAGGTGCTCATTTAAATGCGATTTAATTACAAAAAGTCTGTCATTTCAGGACCTGCCAAATTCCAGTCGTCCCACGATCCCCCGTATCTTTGGGAGGTACCCGTGCGCAGCAGCGCTGATCCCGAGCATCAGGGAAGAGCTTCTCTCTTAATTATCAAGCTCTGCCTTTTCATGGGGAGAATAAACCAAATCTCCGTCCCCAATTAGATGCTGCAGTGACGATTTACAGCAACAGCCGAACCATTTTCCAGCGCGGACTGATGAAGTGATCCCGTGTCCTGCATCATCTCCCCACAGCTCCCAATTCCTCATTAGCGGCTCTGAGTTAACTCTGAAATTGCCTCCCACACGTCAGTCATACCTCAGAGATGCCACAGCCATTCACTCTGAATTATTCAGAGCTCCTTGTCAGCAGTTTCATCTGGGGGACTCACACTGGAAGCAATCCGGAATATTGCAGGGGGAGAACACCCCGAGTTTTAAACCAAAATCCACTCACGTTTAACTCATCCATGGCCTGACGGAAGTTAACGACCCACAGAGCCTATTCTGCATCTGTAACTTATTAAATATGTTTGAATAGGGTAGGAAACCAGGGCCCGGGTGCCTCAGAGCCGCACACACTCTGGGCTGCTCCCGGGGCCAGCTCCCCGGGGGAAGGGATGTGCAGGGGCCCGCAGCTCCCCCAGCCCAGGGAGCCTGGAAACACAGAGCTGCATTTGTGACAAACGCTGCCTGCAGTCAGCCACGGCGGGCCCGGGGCAGGGAGCATCCCACGGGGAGTTGGGCTGGGTGCGATGGAGGGGACGCTGGAGCTGGGCCGGGAAATGTCCCGGGTATTCCCTAAACTGGGTCTGGGAAATGTCCCGGGTATTCCCTAAACTGGGTCTGGGAAATGTCCCGGGGATTCCCTAAACTGTTTGGGGAAATGTCCCGGGTATTCCCTAAACTGGGTCTGGGAAATGTCCCGGGTATTCCCTGAGCTGGGCCAGGAAATGTCCCGGGCATTCCCTGAGCTGGGCCGGGAAATGCCCTGGGTATTCCCTAAACTGGGTCTGGGAAATGTCCCGGGCATTTCTTACATTGCTCGGGGAAATGTGTCGAGCATTCCCTTAGCTGGTCGGGGAAATGTCCCGGGAATTCCCCGAGCTGGCTCCGGGAATGCTCTCTGGGGGCTCCAGGGATGCTCTCTCGGTGTCCGGGGATGCTCTCCCGGGACTCCGGGGATGCTGTCCCGGGGCTCCGGGGATGCTGTCCCGGGGCTCCGGGGATGCTGTCCGGGCAGTCTCCGGTCCCCAGGCACACGGGCTGAGCTTGAGCTGCCCCGGCCCCGCCCGGACACGGCCCCAGGAGCCGCGGGCTGTGCCCAGCCCCGTCCCCGCCCGGGTCCGGCCGCTCTGACCCCGCAGCCGGGCTGGGCCCGGGGCCGGCCCTGCACACGCAGCCGTGACCGGCAGGGAGGTTTACAGGCCCTGACCTTCCTTTCTTATCTCCAGTCATTATCAGATTTCATCTTCCAGTCAATAAAACCTGCTAAAACAACATCGATTTTGAAGTTCTGGAGAATCAAATCACTTGACTTCCCTGGTCCTCCAATTAAGGCACCAGAATAAATCTTAACTACCCCCTAATACCGGTTTTCACAAGACTTTCTTCAGCTGTAATCACGTTTAAGCACCTTGGCTAAACTAATTGATTTCCATTGCTTTTACTTACCACCCCCTAGCACAATCTGTGCTGAGCTTCCCAGTGCATCTCCTCTCCAGCTCACTGGTGAATTACTGCGGCTGGTTCCCTTGTTAAGAGGGATCTGTTCCACCACTAAAAAGAGCTATCTTGTCTCCAAATTATATTTAATTATCTCCATTAAACATCACAGGCTGCTCTGATGCTGAAAATGTAAATCAGAGGGAACAAGAGGAAGATGATAGCGTATTGTTCATCTCATGTTTTGTCCTCCTACTCCCTCTGCACTCTGCTAAATAAGCGTCTCTGGAGGTAAGGCCAAGGCAGATCCTGTGAACTGTTCAATGCACAACACACACATTATTTTGTGCTGGTGAAACCGTGAGACTCGGGGCATGGGCAGGGTTAAACCTCAGCTTTCCCTGCGTGACAGAGGCAGTTATGGATGTTGGGGTGAATGGATGTTGTTTAATGAGCAATTAACAGTGCAAGAAAAGCTGTTAGTGCCGAGTGAGCAACCCCTCCTTTGTAAATAAGAGTTTCACCCCATTCCCAGCCAGGTTTGGCCCCAGATCCCCCAGCCATTCGAAGGGCAGAGGCGAACACAGACCGAGCGATCTTCTGGAGAAACCTTGGCATCCTTAGCGACCAGTGCTGGTCCTGGAGAGCGCCTGGGGATGGCCTGGCAGTGACTGGGTCAGCTCTGCTGCTCCTGGCCTGGGCTGGCCTCTCCTCCCAGCACAGCCGTTGCAGATGATGCAACTTTTTAAATTGTGTTTTATTTCTCTAGTCAGGCTCGGTATGACTTTGCCTTGGGAGAAGGAATTTTAAGGGTTTTTTTAGGCATTGTTACACCAAGCACTGGGAGCTGCCCAAAGATACCGACCATGGACAGAACCATCAATGGTCAGCAGTGACCATCAACAAACATCCACCCCTGGCAGGGCTGGGGACACCTGGGCTGGCAAAGACTGATAAGGGAATCAAAGAATGAAGAGCTAAATAACATCGAAGGGGGGGAAATTTGGATCCAGTGAAAAACTGAATAGTGGGGGTTGCTCAACAAAGAACCAATGAACTTTGGAACAGCTCATCTCTGTGGGGTTGGACTGGATAAAGTTTTGGGAAATCCAGTGAATGTCATGTGGGATGGAATGAATTTCCCTGCACAGCCTGGGCAATGTGAGGGTGAAATGATTTCTGTGGCACAGCCTGGCCGGAACAAAGCAATGCCTGAATTCTCTAACACTAAACGATGTCGTTGGAGAGTTTTTGTTCTTCCCGCAGTTTCAGTGGCACAGCCAGCTCAGAGGTGCCCTGGCAGGAGCAGGGGCTGTCCCCTGGCTCAGCCCTGCCCCAGCACCCCCAGCTCTGCTGCTGCAGGGCAGGATCCTCACCCCCTGCGCCTCTGAACGCTCTGAATTCAGCACAGACTTAAAAAAGCTGTTATTTCAAAATGCAGCAACAGAAACATGCCCCAAATCACTTCTGACATGGTACAGTTGGGACACAATTTTTTTGCTCCAGTCTACAAGAATTCATTGTTGTTTCTCTTTAACCTTCTGCTGAGCTTATGCCTCAAAGACAAAACACGAGGCAATTTCTATGACTGAGCATGGTGGGTCTGCTTTTACCATTATTACATGCCTGCTTAAACCATTTAAAACAACAAATAAATCCTTCAAGTCAATATTTCTGCGTCCATCCCTTACATATAGAAAAAGCTACGTTTTGCTCTGCATTCAAGTGGCCCTGCCAGGCTGAAAATGCTTTTTCCAGAGCAGCTCTTTCCTGCCTCTGCAAACCCAGCTGCACTGAGCACTGGAGTGCACAGGGGGCCTGCAGTTTTGGTGCCAGAGGATCTCACTCTGGGCAAACTGCAGCCCTCTCCAGGATCAGCACAGGTCTTGTTTTGTGGTGGGGAGATGCCCTCACCTGTGCCTGCAACTTTGGAATTTTCACTCATTTTGTAGGAAAATTGTGGCTGAAGGAGGGCAGGTTTAGATGAGGTATCAGGAAGAAATTCCTCCCTGGGAGGGTGGGGAGGCCCTGGCACAGGGTGCCCAGAGCAGCTGTGGCTGCCCCATCCCTGGCAGTGCCCAAGGCCAGGCTGGAGCAGCCTGGGGCAGTGGGAGGTGTCCCTGCCATGGCGGGGCTGGCACTGGATGGGCTTTAAGGTCCTTCCAACCCAACCCATTCCATGATTCCATGAATGACTGACTCCAGAGCTGTTCTGTCCATCCCACGCTGGTCTGGAGCAGGATGATGCCCTGCACTGCCCGTGGGAGGTCACTGCTCTGTCACCCATCCCACCAAACCCACGGCACAACCTCACCTGACCCTTCCTGCTCCTCTCCTGGCAGTTTTCCTTGCTCCTTCCATGTTCTTCCTGGTTTTTGTAAAACCAACAAAGTTCCCTCTCAGCTGTGAGCCCAGAGCAGGGGCAGTGAAGGATTTTCCTTTTGCATGAGGCTGTTTTGTTTGGGGGCCTTTGCAGATGCTTTCATAACCCACTCCCAGGAGATGACAGAAGTGCTTAAGGACCAATTCTTGCTGCTGAAACCTCGATCAAACCTGACTCCAGCATCCAGGTTCAGCAAGAACACTGAAGAACATCTGCATAACCCACATGGTGTTGAACAAGCCCTTCATGGTTTTCCCTTCATTCCTGGGCGAGCTCAGGATCAGCAGCCACTGTTTCTGACTGCAAATATCATTTTGTGTTTCTGCAGTCCCAGGGCTCCCAGCCTGGCTGTGCTGAGCTCTGCTCTCCCCACTGTGCCTCCAGCCCCGGGCTGCAGGGATGCTCTGCAAAGATGATTAACTCTGCTTCCAACAAAGCAGCACAAATGGGAACTGAGGGCTTCTGCAGCACAAACCAGGCTGAACCACAGCCCACAGAGCCAGCAGAGCTCAGCATCCTCGGGCTGACTGGGGACAACCCTGCAGACCCTGGCACAGAGCTTGGCCTTCCAGGGCCAGCCAGGACATCCCACCTGGATCCCTGACATGGGGCTCTCCTCAGAAGTGCACGCTGGAAGAGAAGCAGGGCTGCAGGAATATTTCAGTCCTTCTGAAACCACATCATCTCTGTGATATCCTAAACCTCACATGTGCAGGAAATTCAAAATATTCATTTAAATCATAGAACCACCTTTGAGATCAGCACCACCACCACGTTCACCACTAACCCACATCCTCAAGTGCCACATTCCCTTGTTTTGAACACTCTCAAGGATGGTTTCACAATGCTTGTGAAAAAAAATGATCACACATTGAAACTATCTGCAAAGACATGCAAGTAAACTTACTCTCCCCTGATTGGAGCAAATAACTGTATGATTAACTCCTTTCTAACCAACTTTAAAGAGCTGCTCTATAACCATCCAGGCACCCCTTGTTCCCATGCACTCCTCAGTGTTGATCCAGGCAGGGCGGGGACGTTCCCGTTGTGCCTCAGAAACGCAGCAAACTGGGAACTCCCCGCGAGCTCTGCTGGGGTGTCGCAGTAACGACACGAAAGGAGGAGACAGAAACCTCTGGAGAGCGAAGGAACAAGTTCTAAGCTTCCCTGGCCATCTTTATTATATGTGTGCCTTATAATTCACTGTGGATTGGAGGAGACAAAGAGCCTCCCCTCAATCACACTGCTCAAAGGAAATGTCCATCAAACTGCTGTGCCCAGGAGAAAGGAATGTAAATAAAAAGATACCGTTACAATAACATGGCTATGTTTACAGAGAATGTCTGAGAACCAGTTACAAAAGAATGACAACATCCAGAACTGCAGAAGTCAGGGCAACATTGGGCCAATGATGTTGTCAGCTCGAGTGAGTTTGACACTCAGAGACAGCACAAGGCAAGCAAAGAGAAAAGTTTCATCAGCAGCGTAATTGCTGCTCTGGATGGAGCCGCGATTATTGCCCGGGAGGGGCTGTCAGTTCCTGCTGCACTAAAAGCTGCTCCTGGGGCTGCCAGGGGCCCGTGCAGAGGAGGCTTTTCAGATGTAAAACCCTCCTGGCAATGCTACATTTCCCCCCCAAAAAAACGAGGAACAAAAAAAGTACATGTCAACACTGTGCATTAAACACCTACACGTTTTCTCCTTTAGAAATTGTGTTGCTTTTTAGCCAGAGGCGGTTAAGTGTGCACTGGAAATTCCAAGGGAAAAAAGAGCCCTTTCTTCCCCACTTTTCCTTTTTTTGAAAGGATGTGTGTGCTCGGGACGGGGGCAGCTGTGGCCTGCACAGAGCTGGTGATGCTGAGCAACAACACCAAAAATATCCCCAAATGTGCTGCTCCAGCCAAGCAGAGATTGCCCAGACCTGGGGGTAGCTGGTCACAGAAGGCTGAGGAGGTGCTGGTTCTGGCTGCCAGTGCTGCCCCAGTGCCAGGAGGGGCAGGGTGGGAGTCAGGGAAGGTCCTTCCCCAGAGGGAGCTGGGCACGGACCCATCCAGGGATGCTCAGGGGGGATTGTTGGGTGTCTGTGCAGGGCCAGGGGCTGGCCTGGGTGATCCCTGGGGTCCCTTCCAGCTGGGGATGTTCTGTGACTCTGTGATTTTCACCCCTGTAATGCCCTTTCCTTTCTGGGTTCCATTTATTTTCCCATCTGCCAGAAAATTGTTTCCAGCAGGGGATGGAAAAGGCTGGAATTATCTCAGCAAAGAGCTCCCTCACTGCCCACACCAGGCATCAAAGAGGCCACTCAGAGGCTTCACAGGGTCCCTGGTGACAGACCCAGCCTGGGGACACAACCAGAGTCCCTGCTCCGGTGACCCCCTGCCCTGGAGCCAGCACACACACCCCAGTGCGCTGTCACTGCTGCAGTGTGCAGATACCTGCTCCAGAAATGGAAAATCTCACAAAATGAATGGGTTGTTCATTAAGCCTCAGCTTCCCCCTCTCCCCTGCTGCCAGGAGCTGCAGTGAGAGCAGAGCACAGCGCTGTGCCTGCTCCCCCTGCCTCTGCTGGGCTGAGCCCCCCCTCCTCAGGTAATTATGTGGAACACGATTGTGGCCTTGGGCTCTGCCTGCTCAGTGTTTGCAATTAGATTTTACTACAAAAGTACATATTAACATTAAAGGAGCGTTACGATGCAGCAAATGTGATAAACCAGAGCAACGTTACGTGTACCTTCTGCTCCTGTTCTTTAAAAGAATCATAATCACCATTAATTTATGGTCTTCTGAGGAGGATCTAATTACTCCAATCAGCCCTTATTTCAGTCAGAGCGTGCACGTGTGCTCTTCCCTGCCTTTGGATACCTGTCCTGACAAGAGAGACAACACAGAGCTGCACTGCCACATCCTGCTGCTGCCACAGCCTCTCGCTCCCTGGCTGAACACGGGCAGTGCTTGGATGGGGCACCCTCCACATGGGAGCAAGCACAGGTACAAATCCTTTCCCAGGAGAGCCCTGGCTTGGGAATAGAGTGTGGGTAATCTGTTTGTTACCAAAATGGCTTTGTATTTTCATGACACCACCTTGAAGAGCAGAGCTGTCACCTCCCCCAGCCTGGCCAAATCCCGGGTGAATAATTCTGCCCAGTTTCAGTTGCCAAATCTTCCCTTCAGGGACATCCTGCACAGCCACGACCTAAACCAGCCTCAAGTGTCCTTCAACACAACCACAGCCCAGAGGTTCCCTCACTTCTCCTGGATCCCAGAGCCCAGCAGCCAACCCTGACCCCAGGGCCAGCCCCAGCCCAGAGCCACCCTGTGTCCCCAGNTGCACAGCCATGACCTAAACCAGCCTCAAGTGTCCTTCAACACAACCACAACCCAGAGGTACATCTGTGTTCCCTCACTTCTCCTGGATCCCAGAGCCCAGCAGCCAACCCTGACCCCAGGGCCAGCCCCAGCCCAGAGCCACCCTGTGTCCCCAGGGCCAGCCCCAGCCCAGAGCCACCCTGTGTCCCCAACCCTGAGCCAGCCCCAGCCCTGCAGCACCAATCTCAGCCCTCCACACCAATCCACCCCACGAGTTCTCTGCCCAAGCTCCAGTCTGGCTTTCCCTCCGTGAGCCCCAACCACCCCTGTCATGCCAAACACAAATACTGAGCTCCTATTTTGGGGTTAAACCCTTGGCAGTGACACCCTAAATAAAAGCCTTTTAATTTGGCTGGTTTGGCCATCCACAGCCTCCCTTTCCACTGGGAAGGCCAAATGAATGCAGAGGGCAATAAAGTAAATCTTACTGAGAACTTTGTTGTGCTTAAAATTTTTGATTAGTTCTACAGAAATTAAAATTGAAATTCTAAACACACTCAAAGGTTTTCACAAGGTTTTTTAGACACTTTTCAGGGGTGTTGTTATATAACCTGATGAAAACCTAGGCCAGGATCATTTTTGTAATGAAGGTTATCAGCCTTCCAAAATTTCCACTGATTATTTAACTTCTAAATTTCAAAGAAGACCTAATTTATCCTCAGCTAAAATGCACAGAAATGGATTTTCTGGAATGCTCTGTGCTGGGAGCACCACCAGACCTCCCAGCCCCGAACTGCAGTGAGGTGAGGCTGCTCCTCAGGGCAGGCTGGGCTCAGGACAGCCCTAAGGTCAGATCCTTAAACTCCAGGGTGTTCAGGGACACAGCTGAGCCTGGATAAAATGAAGAACTTGAGCATCTGAACATGCAGATCCCAAAGATAATGAATGAAGTGATGGGTGAAGTGAAAAGGCATCAAAGAGAGAAATCACTGTTATCAGAATCCTTCTTCAAACAAAAGCTACAATCCAGCACTGTCCATGTGTGAGCCCCAAATCACAGCAGATTCAGTCCCTGGAAACCTCAAAGCCTGAATTTCTCCACAATCCAATAGTGTGAAACCCCAACAAATGTTGCATTAAATTCCTCATAACTCCCAAATCCACATATGTAGAGTTGCTATAGCAACTGCCAGCTCAAGCCTTCCCAAGGGAGAAAATCAAAGTGTGTCCAACCTGGCTAATTGGTATTTGTGTTACAGGGAATTGAAGGGTAACTCAGTTTCACCAAAAAATAGAACATAGGCTGAAGTGCTCCTGTGCTAATGGGACGTTACTTAATCTGAGCAAGGATCCACTTTGCATGTGCCTTCAAATCACAGTATTTATGGAACATTCAGCACAATGAGGGAAAGTGTAGTGCCAAAAATGCCTGGCTACCCCTGCTTATTGATTCCAATGAAAGGGGCATTGAAGAAAACGTGGGGAAACAAGGAAGGTGGGAGAGCTGATGGGATTAGGAACACCACATTTTGTAGTGGTTGTATTACAAAAGCCCACAAAACCCCCCAAAAACCCAAGAGCTCACCACCAAAATTTCCTGCAAAAGCAAGCTGGTGGAAGGTGACAACTCCAAGGCCAACTTTTCCCTATTTCTCCTCATCCCAGGAGGAGTAAAGCAGGATGGCCACGTGAACAGCAGCCATCCCTCACTCAGAGTCACAATCAGAGCTTCTGCAGCTTGAAAAGAATCCTGCAAATCATTCAAGAGAACATCCCACTGGCAGGATACATTCAGGAGCACGCTGACAGTTTCCACTGGCCTGTAAACACACCCAGACACGCATTATTTTAATCTTAGCACAATTACTAAATAAAAACAATCCCAGCTCCGAGGCAGCAGAACCTCTGTGAAACATAAAAATATAATGATGACATCTCTCTCTCTATCAGTCCAATTTGAGAACACGGGATCTGAGGGGAATATTCAGTGTACACAAGTACATCTGTAGCAGCTCAGGAGCACACACACAGCCTGCAGCCCTGCAATGAGCCCTTTCCCCGACCATTCCAGCTCTGGAAATCCCAAATCTGCTGCTTCTGTAGGGCTGGGGAGCAGGGGGAGCCTCCCCTGTGTGTGCAGCAGGGCCAGGCAGGTGTGGGAAAAATGCAAGGCCATCAGATCAGACAAAGTGCAGTGAAAAGGTTCAAAGTGTGTCCAAAAAATTCTCTTTCAGCAAAGCTCCTGAACACAGCCCCCAGGGAATTCCTGCCCCGCTGGTCTCTGTGCCCCACACACAACACCCACCCCAACACCCCCAGCTCCCACCACATCCTTCCTGTGCCAGTGAAAAAAGAGATCATTCCCCAAAGCTGACCTAAAATCCAGGATGTGCTGTTTATCTCAGGTACCTTTCTAGGAGATTCTCCTGCAAATGAGGAGGAGTGGGAGGAAGCACCTCTGGAAGGGCAACATTCCCTGGCTGAGGATGCTCCACAGGGACTGGGGAGGTGAATCTCTGTCCACCTGTCTCAGCCACCTTCTCATGTTCACTTAATCACACACACAAATTACATGGCAAAGGTAAAAAAAAATGGTAATAATTAGTGTTGAAAAGTATTGGTTTTCCTAACAATAAATTGACTTTTATGGACAGGAAAAGCAAACCAGTATTTAAGAGCTCTACATTTCTCATTGATTTTGCCAGAGATGCTTTTTCCCCTTCAGTTTGCTGGTGCCATTAAGGTATTGACTCTGGAAATCTGCACCCGTGCAAGCTTTAATAAAAATTTACACTACAAGAGAGACTGATAATAAAAAAAGCAAAGTATTCCTGCCACTGTGAGGTGGTGTTCCCAGGTGTGTGAGGGCACGTCACACAGTGTGTGAGGGCACGTCACACACTCTGCTGCTCTTTGCAGGATCTGGGAAAGGAACCAATGAGAAACCCTGGGGAATTCAAAGAGGGCTTGGTGGAGGCAGGGGAAGGTCAGACACAGCTCCTGAGCCCTGGCCCAGCAGGGCTGCCCTGCAGCAGCAGCTGAAACCCCAGAGAGGCCAAAGGAGCCAGGAGGCTGCAGGGATGGCCTGATCCCAGTGCAGAGCTGTGCTTCCCACAGGACACATCCCCACAGCCACATCCCTGCACTGTCCCATCCCTGCACTGTTCCCTCCATGCACTGTCCCATCCCTGCAAAGTTCCATCCCTGCAATGTCCCATCCCTGCAGTGTCCCATCCCTGCAGTGTCCCATCCCTGCAATGTCCCATCCCTGCAATGTTCCATCCCTGCAAAGTTCCATCCTCCAACACTCAGATGAACGAGCTGGGCAGCAGCAGGGCAGGGGCTGGGCAGCAGGGCTGATAATAATTTCCTGTCCTCAGCCCCACACCCACTGTCCCTTCAGCTGGGGTGGCTTTGGGTGTGAGCAGCAGCTCAGGGCTGAGCAGTTCGTGTTCCCCTCCCGTGCACAGGGACTGCTCTCTGCATTCATAAATCCCAGAATGGGTTGGAAGGGTCTTAAAGCCCATCCAGCCCCACTCCTGCCAGGGCAGGGACACCTCCCACTGTCCCAGGCTGCTCCAGCCCCATCCAGCCTGGCCTTGGGCACTGCCAGGGCTGGGGCAGCCACAGCTTCTCTGGGCACCCTGTGCCAGGGCCTCCCCACCCTCACATCCTTCCCAATATCCAGAGCAAATCCACCTTTCTTCAGCTTAAAGCCATTAAGTGGCTTTCTACCAAACACACACTGAGGGAAGGATCTCTGTGAGCAAAGACACGGCCCAATTGCTGTCCCCAGAGCTGTGTCCTGGCCCTCAAAGGTGCCACCAGCACTGTTAGGATATTTATCACACACAGGAGAGCACAGCCCCCAAAGCTGGGCAATGCCCAGGCACGGAGCAAAAGCTCTGAGAGCCACGGAGCCTCAGGGGGTGAAACGTGGGAAGGACAAGCACATCCCACATCCCTGGGAATCGAGGTGCTGTTACCCAACTGAACATAAATCATAACCAACCGTGTGCTCTCCATTTTCTGACAGTGGTCAAAAATCAGGTTGAGTAAACCTGAGCTGTAAAAATCTCTGAAATGTGCTTTTACCACGTGCCACCTCCCATACACTTCGTGTTTCATCTCCATCCTGGAGAAACTTGTATTTCTGGCCTCCCTCCACCTGCTGCAAATGCTCCTGCTTGAATTATTCACCTTGTATGAATTACCTGCAGCACATTTCTAGGTTTTTTTTTGTTGTTGGAGGTGTTATTCTTACCCTGAACAAGGCAGGTGTTTTCAATATGCCTTCTACCAAACAACATTATGCTTGTATTTATCGATAAAATAAAATAAATCCATACACGGAAACCCACAGTGTTATATATAACCCCGTTCCTCAGTTTAAAAGATTGTGCTGCACGAGATTTTCCAGCAGGTGCAATTTCCATTTCAGCACAGACGTGTGTGGCTCTGCTGAAGCACAATATTTTCCAGAGGCAATATCTGACAGGAAATCAGTAGCAAGCACCAAAAATGACAATCCCTGCACCCCCACCCAAAAAGGGTGAGAGAAAATAGAGCAAAGCAGCAAAGCTCCTGCAGCTGCAGCTCTGTGCAGGGCAGGGGGGGAAAGCCCCAGGGCAGCACTGGGAGCTGGCAGCGTGTCCTGGTCCCAGCCCAGGGCAGCCTGGAGTGCCTGGCAGCTGGACAGGGACAGGCAGGGACACAGAGACAGGCAGGGACACAGGGACAGGCAGGGACTGCACCCACGGCCACCCAGAGAGCCACTGCACAGGGGGAGCACACTGGGGCAGCTCTCAGGGCAAGGGATGGGGCTGAGCCCCAGCAGCACAGAGCAGCCACTGCTGGCCCTGTCCCCAGTGCCCCCAGTGTCCCCAGTGCCCCCAGTATCCCCAGTGTCCCCAGTGTCCCCAGCATCCCCAGCATCCATTTGGAGCGGTTGTGAGCCCTGGCAGGTCTCCTTTGCAGTGGAAATGACTTCCCTCTAGGGATGCCTTGGCTCTGGAAGCCCTTGGCAGAGGTGAGAGGGTGCAGGGAAACCTCTCCACAACCTCTGTTCCTACAGGGCCATCCTGGTGATCCCCCTGCCAGCAAACCTCCTGCTGGGTGATCCCCTCTCCCACCGAGGGCCAACACTGAGGCCAAAGCAACTGCAAATCTCTACAAGCTCCTGAACTGGAAAGAACAAAGCTCTGGTGCAGCAGCTGCCCTCAGAACAGTCCTGGGGCCACAGCACAGAGCTGCCCCACGACCCCGGTGTGTTCCTGCAGCTGCACCTGCACAGCCCCAGGTTCAACAGGAGCTGTGTGGGAGTCACATCCCTGGCTCAGAGACAGACCTGAAACTGCTCACCCAGACAAAAGACACAGCAATTCCAGCCATAGCTGAGCCTGCCCACGAGAACAAATGTTCAATGAAGCCAGAGGGGAAGAGGGAGAACAAGCAGCCAGAGCTGTTCCTGCAGAGGGAAGCGTGGGCTCAGGACCTGGGGATGACAGCATGCTGCTGCATCCCTGCAGGGACCGGGGGCAGCACGAGGCAGGGCAGTGGTGCCTGGATTCAGGAGCACACCACAGGAAAGGATGAGGCAGTACGAGGCAGGGCAGTGGTGCCTGGATTCAGGAGCACACCACAGGAAAGGATGAGGCAGTACGAGGCAGGGCAGTGGTGCCTGGATTCAGGAGCACACCACAGGAAAGGATGAGGCAGCGCTTCCCTCCAGGCTGGGGGCTGGATGGGTCAGGGCTGGGAGGGGGTAAAACAGTCCAGGAAAAGCAGCTCAGGACAGCCCAGAGTTGCCATTTCTCTCTAAATATGGGGCTTGGAGGTATTTGGCAAATCCCTCTGAAATGACAGCTTTTCTCCAGAGAGACAGGAAAGTGAATCCCCATCCCTGAGCGTCAGCTGGAGCCACTGGAGCCCAGGACAGGCTGGTCACACCGGGGTGCAGACGTGCCCTGGGGCTGTTCTGTGAGCACAGCACTCATCACACTCTGCACTGCCCTCAGGGCTCGGTCCCACAGGCACAGCAGTGTTTGAGTTTTTGTTTGAGTATGTTTTGACAGTTTTCTTGTTTACATCTTGTACTCAAAACGATTTCGTTGGGAGATGCCTCTTTCTGGCTAATATGACAGCTAATTCCCACTTATCCTACTGACAAGGAACAATTGAAACAGATGCAACAATACAACTAATGGCTGATGTGATTGCTATTGATCATTTGCCAGTTTATCAAATGGATGGCCCAGGAACTAAACGGGGTAGGGAAACAGCACCACGGATTGCCCGTGCCTCAGGGCAGAGAGCTCAGCTGGGAATCCACGTGCAGCTGAACACCAGCAGGCCCTCACAACCACAGAGAATCCTCGCTGAGCCGTGCTCTTGCACCTACCTTTTCGGCTGACTGGGCAGTGCCAAAAAATATTGGAATGAAGGCAAGCCATACTATACAGGTAGTGTACATAGTGAATCCAATGGGTTTGGCTTCATTAAAATTCTCTGGGACCCCCCGAGTCTTGATGGCATACACAGTGCACGTCACCATGAGCAGAATGCTATAACCCAAGGAACAAATGATTTGTAGATCCGTAATGTCACATTTGAGAACTCCTCTGGCCTGATCGGGGTTCATAGTTTTCTGCTCATCGTAATCTATGATGATGTTGGGCGGGTCGACCGCGAACCAAATGAAGACCCCCAGCAGCTGCACGGAGATGAGGCTGGAGGTGATGGCCAGCTGGGACGTGGGGCTGATAAGCCTGGGCGCCGTCACCGACTTCTTGCCCTGCTCGAAGATGCGGTAGATGCGGTTGGTCTTGGTGAGCAGCGCGGCGTAGCTGATGCACATGCCCAGCCCCAGGAAGATCCTGCGGAAGGAGCACACGGCCACGTCGGGCTTGGCGATCATCAGGAAGGTGATGATGTAGCAGAGGAAGATGCCGGTGAGCAGCACGTAGCTGAGCTCGCGGCCCGAGGCGCGCACGATGGGCGTGTCGTTGTAGCGGATGAACGTGGCCATGACGAAGATGGTGGCGATGATCCCCAGCATGGCCAGGAAGACGGGGATGACGGCCCAGGGCGAGTGCCACTCCAGCTTGATGATGGGGATGGAGCGGCAGCCGGTGCGGTTCTCGTTGGGCCGCTCGTTGTAGGAGCACAGCAGGCAGGTGACCTCGTCGGCCTGGTACTGGTACCCGTCACACAGCTCGCAGTGCCAGCAGCACGGCATCCCCTTCACCATCTTCTTCCTCTCGCCCGGCCGGCACGGCTGGCTGCACACCGAGGGGGGCACGGCGCGCACCCCGCCGCCCCACTGCATCTCCTCCACCTGCGGGACAGGGAGCGACAACGGGCTCGGGTTAGGGTTCCTGCACACCCAGGGGGACAGCACAAAGCCCACACCTCTGCCCCACTGCATCTCCTCAGTCTGTGGGACAGGGAGTGAGAACAGGCTCGGGTTAGGGTGGCTGCACACCCGGGGGGACAGAGCCCACTCCTATGCCCCACGGCATCTCCTCAGTCTGTGGGACAGGGAGTGAGAACAGGCTCGGGTTAGGGCGGCTGCACACCCTGAGGGGACAGCACAGACAGCTCTGTCCCACTGCATCTCCTCAGTCTGTGGGACAGCAACACAAACAGGCTCGGGTTAGGGCAGCTGCACACCCAGGGACACAGAGCCCACACCTCTGCCCCACTGCATCTCCTCAGTCTGTGGGACAGCAACACCAACAGGCTCTGAGGCACACGTGGCTGCCCCAAACACAAGCTGGGAATGAAAGGGGGGTGACCCAGAGGGAACCCCAACACAGAAACCAACTGGATAACCTCTACACTCCTGGAGCCACACACCAGTGCCCAACTGTGTTTGCTGCCCCCACCTTGCATTTCTATCAGCAGTTAATTCTGATGGAATTACACACAGCACCAGAGAAACCAGGAGAATGAAAACCTGTGCTTTCATGAAAATTAATAAGAACACTGCAATGCTTGAGGGAAGGCAGGACTTACATTTGCAGAGCTGCTTTCCACAAAGCCTGGGGCTTCTTACCAAGACCAGAACAGAGATCTCCCTTCCTGGACTTGCTACTGACCAGGGGAAGGTTCTAAATGAGGTGGAAATGTGTTTTATACAGGGCAGGGGATCAGTGAGAATGTGGAGAGGTCTGCAGTACGAGCCAGGTAAGAAATATGAAGGACAAAGAAAATGGTGATCACTGGAAAATGCAATAATTAGATAATATTTCATTTCAAAGTCACATTCAGCTTTTGAAATACCACATGTGCTTCTGGGAATGCAAATGATAAATGATGATATGAAATACAAGGAAAGTCTCACTTGCTCTGCAGTCTGGAGAATCCTGAACTCCAAAGTATGTGACAAAGGCTCCCAAGTACTGTGGAAAATTAGACTCACAAATCACTTCCAAATATGACAGACTAAAGCCACTCACCAGCTTCCAAAAACAGGGAAGGGAGGTTCAGCACTGGAGTCCCAGTGAAATGGTCCAGACTGGAAGCCTGGCAAGTCCTGGCACTCCCAGAACCAGTTACCAACCCAGCTGCCCAGCAGCACCAGTGGCTGCAGCTCTGTGTGTCTGTGTCTTGTCCAAACATAAAACCTCATCCCCTGGGACAGATGTGAGTAAGTGTTATTAAAAACAAATTCTCAGCTATTTTTCTTTAGGTCACTCAAATGCAAAGCTCCACTACTTTCCCTACAAGTGAAAATTCCAATATGAGTTTCTTGAATCAGCTGCCTTAGTTATCCATGTAGACAGCAAGATTTGGGTTTGCAAGTCTTAAATTGAAGGATTAAGTTGCACTTTCCTAATTTAATTCACAATAGATCCTGTATCATCTTCATTTTATGTTTGTGAAAACACCAGACCCCGAAGTCACTGACTGCTCAAACACCAGAGTGCCAAGGGTCTCTCTGTGAATGCTACAGAAATAATCCCTTGATAAGGGATATTCCCCAAGTCTGGCCCTGCCTGAGAAACTTCATTAACCTTCAGTATTGTGGCAGAGAGAAAAGCCCCATGAGCCCTTCTCTCCCACTCTGAGCTGGAGGTGTGCAGCTGGCAGGAGGCACGGGAGGGCTGCTGAGAGAGGGAAACACAAAAACTCATTTAATTGCTCTGATAAACGGTCCTTGGCCTCCCTGGCAGCCAGGAACCCACGGCCATGGCCGAGGCTGACAAGGAGCAGTGCCCAGGCTGTGGGTGGGGGCTCAGTGACCTGGCTGTGGCACTCAGAGCCAGGGTTAACTCGTGAGGAGCTCTCAGGCTGTGGGTTGGACTTGGTCATCTCAGAGGTCTCTTCCAACCTGGTTTATTCTGTGATCCTGTGATTCTGAGTCTGTGATTCTGTGATTCTGATCCTGTGATTCTGTGATTCTGATTCTGTGACTCTGTGATCCTGTGCCCCTGGGAGCCCTCACTGCAGGGGCAGAGGTGATGCCAGAGAGCCCAGGATGGGCAGTGAGGGGAGCAGGGCTGAGGCTGCTGGCCTGGGGCAGCCCCAGCAAGCCCTGAGCAAAGCAGCTCCCTGACACTGCTGCTGCTTTTGCTCTCTTCAGCCCTGACCTGTGCCTTGCCATTTCCAGAGGCAGAGCAACTAAAACTCACCTGAGATTTTGCACCCTGAGAGTGAGACATCCAGCCAGCCCAGAGCCTCCACTCCCTACCCTGATTATCCCCCACAGCCATTCCTTGGTGCCTTTTTGCATTGACAGAAATGAGATCATCCCAACCACATGGATTTTGACCCAGCCTGCAGCAGCGAAATGATTTTCACCAATTCTCCACAATATCCTCAGAACCACAGACTGATTAATGTGTTATCAACCCCCTGCTTCCCTTATGGCTACAAAAGGATGCATTTCCATATCCTCAGACATATTCCATGGCATTGCTGGTACGTGGGACAGCCTACAGGCACTTTGTTCTGCACAGATACCATGTGGAAGGAGATAAACAGAAGATCAGGCAAAATTATGGAAAGTGCTTTTCCTGGCCTCCTGGGACGACACCACAAGAGCTCCATCCCTGTCCCCAGAAGGGTTTGCAGTGTTCTGTTGGTTTGGTGAGGAAATTCATGATGCAAAGTGCCTGTGAGGGAAAGCTGGGCACCAGCACCTGCACGGGGGGAAGGATCTGAGTCCAACTACAGACACCTTCCCCACTCAGAGCAGAGGATTTCTGAACGAAGATTTGTCCCTTAGTGCCACATCTACACCTTTAAATGCCTCCAAGGATTATCTGCAAATGCTAATCACAGCCTGCAAAGCAGGAAGCAAAAAGTTTCATACGTTGTGAGAAAGTGGTCTTGCAATTAATACAAAAACTGTGGTTTTTAAATGTAGAACTTTCCATTTCAGTCCTATATTGAACCAGCACACAGAGGATAAAGGAATTGACTCTTCCCAAGTCAACACCACCTCCAGAGGCAGCCAGGCATTGTACCCAGAGCCAGCCAACAATGTCACAGCCTGAGCTGGTGCCAAGGCAGTGCCCAGGGACACCAGGAGCTCCTGTCCCCTGCAGTCCTGGCACCCCTGGGCAGGATCTCCCAGTCCCTCACTGCCTGGAGCAAGAGGGATTGGATGCACTCACAATAAATATTCTCATTACATTCACTACAGAACAAACGTTAACAAGAAATGCTTAGTCTGTCTCACAAGGCCTAATGCAATTGTTCATTTTAATGAATAAAGTAACTCAGTATCTGTGGATAATTCAAACATTGCTGCTTTGCTTCCCTCCACCACAAACATTTCCATAATAAGCCATTTGTTCTGAACTTAATTGTTTCGTGCAACGTTTGATTAAAAGAAAAATCAGTACAAAAATAATTACATTAGTGGTAATTAACCTACCCGGGGAAGAAAAGAGCCACGTTCCCTGACAGCACTGCCACACTGATGGTGCCATTAATTTCATGGACACACAGAAGCAAGGACTGGGCTCAGATTTATTGCCACCTCCAGATTGCTTTCAGACTGCAGCTCCTAACTCAGCACTTCACACATTTGTGTGTATTCCACTTTGCAGACAGCAATATTTGCATGACTTAGCTCTTTAGGCTCAGCTATTAATGTCTTGTAATTAGTTTTTAAATCCAGGGATTTACCATGATAATGGTTTTAAGCTAAGAATATGTCAATAACACATCCTCAGCAGAGTCTTCTGTAAAATATCAACTGAAGTCCCTTCAGGAGATAGCGGTGCTGATAGCCAGAGTGCCAGAGAGGTGCAGAGCTGCTGCACCGAGTGCCCACCGTGGTTCCACCCCACCCTGCAGCTCCTCTCCCGTCCCTGCCTGCAGGGTGCCCAGGGGTCCAGGCAGCCCAGAGCCTGCCAGGTGGGCAGGAAAAACCCACCAGTTACAGCTGGTGCTGAACAAACCCCTGCACTGAGCAGCCCCAACACCTTTGCAGGGCAACACAGAGTGCCCAGAGCCTCCAAACCCTCTCTTGAAACAGCAAGGTTGTTTCTGCAGCAGCACACGAGCTCTGGGAAGCTGCTGTGGCCCTTCCCTGCTGTGGGAACTGACACAGCTCCCAGCCCTGTCCCTGCAGGGACCAACCCCTCTGTCCCCAGTGCCCTGCAGGGACCAACCCCTCTGTCCCCTCCCTGAGATGGAGCAGCAGCCCCTGCTGCCTCCTGACCCCAGACACGAGGCCTCTCAGGCTGCCAAGTGGTTTTGGGTGTCTGAGGACACTTCAAAAGAAAAGTACTTTAGAGGGAAAGTGAAACCTCCTGGAATTTTCCTGCTCTGCTGCATGAATTATCTTAAACCCCTCCAGTGCATCTTCCTTACAAACAGAAGTGTCCTCACGTGTATTTTGTCCTGGTTTCTCCTGGCCAGTTTCTGCTCTCCTGGCATGGCAGCCACTGAGTCTTGTCCTTAAGCACACACTGAGCTGGCAAACCACAACTTCCTAATTAAAAATGATGGAAACTCCTCGCTTCTCAAAGGCTTCCAGCCGAAAATTCCGGCAGTGTTTCCCTGTCAGCACAAACCCGAAATGTCAGAAGATGGTGACATCCCCAGCCCAGCCCCTCATCTTCCCCCCTGCTGATTCAGCCCTGGTTGATGGGGGAAATGCCCCCCGGATCAGCTGCTCAGCCCCAGTTTCTGGCTCTCACTGGTGCTGTGACAGCTCCAGGGAAGCCCTGGCGTGGGCAGGGATCCCACGGTGCCAAGTGCCGCAGGAAAAGAACTCCTGAAGCTGCTGGGAGCCACGGGAGCAGCTCCCACATCTCCCCTGTGAGCAGGGAAGCCTGGGGACCCTGGGAATGCTGCCAGACCCACCCGGGCTGTATCCCAGTGCTCCCAGTGCTGCACTGGGGCTGTGGGGACTGAGGCTGCAACACCAGAGTTCAGCCTCTGCTCTTCTCCAGAGGGGAACTCTCATGGCTCTGTCACAGGCTGTGGGCAGAGTGGGAGTCACAGACCCTGGGGCTGGACCATGGAGTGAGTCCTGAGTCCTGAGTCCAGCCCAGCCCAGCCCAGCCCTGCCCTGAGCCCAGCCCAGCCCTGTCCTGCTCCCAGGTGTCCCCCCAGCCCCACCCCACAGTGCCACATCCTATTTAACACACTGCATTAATTATGGTTGGAAACTCCCACCCAATCCCTGTCCAAACTCCC
Organism: Climacteris rufus; assembly: GCA_013398175.1. Lineage (NCBI taxonomy): Eukaryota > Metazoa > Chordata > Aves > Passeriformes > Climacteridae > Climacteris > Climacteris rufus. The sequence continues at coordinate 11,649 of VZRZ01004075.1, read as the reverse complement.
ACCCAATCCCAGTTCTGTCCCCACCCCGCAGCTCCTCTCTGGTGTCTCACAACGAGCAGCTCTTAACTCTCGTTTATTCCTCTCTCCATTCCCACTCTCGCTTTGCCTTTCATTTAATGTTTGTCACTGTTTTTTACCAGCCCTGCCTGCTTTACCCCAGCAGCACCGAGAGTTCTCTGAGCACTCAGAACACCATCTCTAATGAGATCCAAGGGCTATTTGTTCTGCATTAAAGCAAGGACATTTCCAGCACACCACTGATGTACACAAAAATGCTTAATCCACAATTTTTGCAAAAATGCTTATTATTACACATTTCTGTTGACACACAATAAAACCGAAAATTAATTATTCTAATGCTTTTATATCTGCCTACAGCTTTGTGTTGTCTTCTCACTAATGGAAGGGGGTGGGCCATGCATCTTCAGTATTCACATCCTGCAGCCCCTGCATAATATTTTTTTAATTGAAAAAAGAGTATGTGCTTCCAAATGTGCATTGATAACACACAGTTCTTGTCCCTTTGAATGGATAGGTTAGAGCAAAACTATCTTCTGAAAGCAGAGCTAATCCAAGGCAACTTTTTATGCTAAAGTGACTGAATCACTGCAGAATTCCAGACTGGTTTGGACCTTTAGGAGCATCCAGTGCCACCCCTGCCATGGCAGGGACACCTCCCACTGTCCCAGGTGCTCCAAGCCCATCCAGCCTGGCCTTGGGCACCTCCAGGGATGGGGCAGCCACAGCTTCCTGGGACAGCAGAGTTTTTTATTGTGCAGGGTGACAAAAAAGCCCCAAACCAATAAACACAGCCCATAAACCCAGCTCAACACGAGGGCAGAGTTCAGCAGCTGGAATCACCTGTTCAACACTTGTTTCTACCACGCTCACAGTGCTCCACAGCTGGCAAGGGTAAGTCCCAAAGAACAAGCCTGGATGACAATGGCACATTGAAACAAATGCAGGAATCCCAGTTTTCCCCCTGAACACTCCTTTTCTGAGTTATTTTTCATGGCACAGCCACGAGCTGACCTTACCTAAGGTTTGAGGAGAGGATTAGCCCTTTATCTTTGTTTCTCTCTATTTCTGAGCTAATAACTTCTTATTTTTTCTGTTATTTATGACTGTAAAAAAGTTCTACTTCTGCCAAATCCAGCACACGATTCCCAGAGCAGAAAGGGCAACAACCAAACGTGTGTGTAATTTGGAGAGCATTTATCTTCGAGTGCCTGCCAACTCAGAAATGCTTGCATTGATTTATCCTCCTCATGCCCAAGCTCATTCAAAGCCCAGCATTTCCTACTCAGACCATTCAATGCTGATTTTCCAGCATCACTGGGACAGGAATGTCCTCTCCAGGCCTGGCGTGCACAGCATCACCACAGGGCAGGGGAGGGACAGCAAAGAAACACAAAATGCTGAGGGAAACTCAGTACCCAGCTCATTTAGGCCCTAATTACATCGCTGCAGTGATATTAATAACACTAATAACATTAAATGTTACTGCTCAGCTTATTGGGCCCTAAAAGAACTGCAGATGTGCAGAGAGAATGAGGGGTGGCTGAAGGCTCGGGGGGGCTGCCAGGGCAGGGAATGTTCTCCCCATGAACAGGGTGAGGCATTCCCTGAAATCCTTCTCCAAGGAAATCCTGGCAGTGGGGTTCACCCCAGGGGAGAGGGGACACGGCATCCTGAGCTCCAGCCCCACGTCCCACAGGAGGAGAACAGGCTGTATTTTGGGAGGAAAAGGGCAGGAGGAAAAGGTGCTGAGGGCTGTGCAAGCCTCCAGCACAGTTACAGCACAGGCACTGCTAAAATGGAGTGAAATAAATTGCAGTGAGCAGGGAAGCAGCTCAGCCCCAGCTCCCCCTGAAGGGTGGGTCCACAGTGACCAGGGCTGTTCCCTGGGACTCACCCAGGCAGCAATTTCACAAAATGCACATTTTCAGTTTAGCAGAAGAAGAAACGAATAAAACAGAGAAAGAAAGCAGAGAAAGGCTTTCCCTGCAGTTTCCTCAGAGCAGACTGAAGAGCTTTGCAGCTGTTTATCTGGGGCCATTACTGTCCATCATGTGAACGACGAGCTGGGGACACATTAAATTCCACATTATACATCTGATACCTCAGTCCTGCTGCAAACCACGTCGATTTTCTTCAGAAATCAGTATTCAGGGACATTTAAATAGTGATTATTTCTGACCCACTCAGCACATGTGGTGTGTCAGGAACCTTTGTGCTTTGCTCAAACGTTGGAAACTCCGAGGGCTGTTCACAGGGGCCTGATGTGAGCAGAGCTTTCAATCACCCTTTATGGGTTTTCTTTCTGCTCCCTGAAGCAAACAGGCACGATCTGATACATCTGTCATCATTTCTGCTCTACCACCCTTGGCACTGGCATCTGTATGGGACCAAAATTTCATTTTGCAAAGCACAGCTGGGTTATGTTTGGGATCCACGGGAGCAGCTTTAAGCCATTAGTTCCCATAGCTGTTAATACAGTTTATTAAAAGAGTTTACATGCAAATTTGATCAACAAAACTGGAGACAAAGCAGCAAGTTTTGGCTGCTGTTAATAATCACAAGACTTGGCATGACTGGAAGGTGCCAGCACCTGATCTGCCCCTGAAAGCTCGGCCAGGGAAGGTCCCAAAGCATGAAATGCTGCCCCACACCTGGAAGGGGAAAGGCAGGCGGTCACCTGGACAGGGACAGGGATATCCAGCAAACCAAGAGGATGAGGAGGGAGCCACCGAGGACAGGAACAGCACAGGGGCTGCCCTGGCCTGACACGAAGCCCACACTGTGACCTCTCCTCCCAGACAAACAATCACACTTATCCTGCAGAGGAAAAGCCACAAATGTGCTTGATCTGGAGGCACAAATGCAACCACCCCTCTGCTGATCCTTCCTGGGCTCTCCCTGTCCCACAGACAGCCTTGCCTTGCCCTTGCCCTCCGTGCTACCCACACATCCCCACGTCCCTGCAGCGGGGAATTCAGGGACAAACAGAGAAATATTTCCCACCCAACCTGCCCTGCCAGGGCAAGGATGAGACACAAACACAAACCCTGGTTCTGATGCCATCTCCTGGAGATGTCCCCAGAGGGAGAGGCTCTCACCAGAGACAGAGCTGTCCCAGGGCTGCCCCAGGCTGGGGCTTTGGGGGCCCTGCTGGGCTGGAAGGAGGGAGGAGGAGGGGGATATTTGGCAGAACGGAGAGCACAGGGGTCTGGCTGGGACCCCGAGCTCCCTGGGTGAGCTGGGGGTGCCTGGGGCTGGGGGTGCTGTACCCCACCTCGCCCTGGGAGCAGAGCAGCCCCGGTGCACCGCTGAAGTGCTCTGCTCTGCAGGGCTGGGCGAGCTCCTCCAAACACAACAAAGCACATCTGTCACTGAAGAGCCTCTTCCCGTTCTCGGGTATTAAATAAAGAATATTGCACCCTCAATAACACACCAAGTGACATTGTTACTCCTGCCAAAAGCAACCAAACATGTTCATTAGCCATAAAATACCCCAGCAAAGCATTTGCTCCGGAATATATCTGCTGACAAGACGACATGAGGCTCACAGGAAAGGCTGCACAGAGGGCTGTGTGGGCGCAGAACCAGCACCTACGTTGGAGGCCGGCTGATTTATTTTTTAACTCCTCTTTCTTACATAACTCATTCTCTGAGTGTGCCTGCCTGCAGGCTCATGGGCACGGAAGGCAACAACACAAGACAGCAAATTCTCAAGTCAGTCTTCTGCTACACCATGTTTTTGCCATTATAGCTTTTATGAGCTCCTTACCCTCCTGTTTTTAAGCACACATGTAATCCATCTCAGAGCCTGCCTCAGCCTCTTTCCTCAGCATTTACATCCCTACAGACGTTTCACTTTGGGACATCCTCAGACCTGCAGGAGAATCACAGCCCTGTTCTGTGGCCCCAGCTGCAGCAGCTCAGGTCCCTCGGCCTCCCTGGTGTGTCCCTGCCTGGGCAAAGGGGTCAGGAACAGAGGAAAGGACATTTCACCCTCCAGTCCCGACTCTGAGCTGCTTTCAGGGGGAGGTGTGAGATGTGGCTGTGCCTCCCTGTTCCGGCACAGCACAACTGTTGCCCTGACTTTTGCAGTTCTGGATGTTGTCATTCTTTTGTAGTTTCTCACATTCTTCTCTGTAAACAGAGCCATATTATTGTAACAATAACTTATCATTTACATTCCTTTCTCCTGGGCACAGAAGTTTGATGGACATTTCCTTTGACCACTGTGATTGAGGGAGGACAGGCTCATTCCTCCAATGGACAGTGNACTGGAAGGTGCCAGCACCTGATCTGCCCCTGAAAGCTCGGCCAGGGAAGGTCCCAAAGCATGAAATGCTGCCCCACACCTGGAAGGGGAAAGGCAGGCGGTCACCTGGACAGGGACAGGGATATCCAGCAAACCAAGAGGATGAGGAGGGAGCCACCGAGGACAGGAACAGCACAGGGGCTGCCCTGGCCTGACACGAAGCCCACACTGTGACCTCTCCTCCCAGACAAACAATCACACTTATCCTGCAGAGGAAAAGCCACAAATGTGCTTGATCTGGAGGCACAAATGCAACCACCCCTCTGCTGATCCTTCCTGGGCTCTCCCTGTCCCACAGACAGCCTTGCCTTGCCCTTGCCCTCCGTGCTACCCACACATCCCCACGTCCCTGCAGCGGGGAATTCAGGGACAAACAGAGAAATATTTCCCACCCAACCTGCCCTGCCAGGGCAAGGATGAGACACAAACACAAACCCTGGTTCTGATGCCATCTCCTGGAGATGTCCCCAGAGGGAGAGGCTCTCACCAGAGACAGAGCTGTCCCAGGGCTGCCCCAGGCTGGGGCTTTGGGGGCCCTGCTGGGCTGGAACGAGGGAGGAGGAGGGGGATATTTGGCAGAACGGAGAGCACAGGGGTCTGGCTGGGACCCCGAGCTCCCTGGGTGAGCTGGGGGTGCCTGGGGCTGGGGGTGCTGTACCCCACCTCGCCCTGGGAGCAGAGCAGCCCCGGTGCACCGCTGAAGTGCTCTGCTCTGCAGGGCTGGGCGAGCTCCTCCAAACACAACAAAGCACATCTGTCACTGAAGAGCCTCTTCCCGTTCTCGGGTATTAAATAAAGAATATTGCACCCTCAATAACACACCAAGTGACATTGTTACTCCTGCCAAAAGCAACCAAACATGTTCATTAGCCATAAAATACCCCAGCAAAGCATTTGCTCCGGAATATATCTGCTGACAAGACGACATGAGGCTCACAGGAAAGGCTGCACAGAGGGCTGTGTGGGCGCAGAACCAGCACCTACGTTGGAGGCCGGCTGATTTATTTTTTAACTCCTCTTTCTTACATAACTCATTCTCTGAGTGTGCCTGCCTGCAGGCTCATGGGCACGGAAGGCAACAACACAAGACAGCAAATTCTCAAGTCAGTCTTCTGCTACACCATGTTTTTGCCATTATAGCTTTTATGAGCTCCTTACCCTCCTGTTTTTAAGCACACATGTAATCCATCTCAGAGCCTGCCTCAGCCTCTTTCCTCAGCATTTACATCCCTACAGACGTTTCACTTTGGGACATCCTCAGACCTGCAGGAGAATCACAGCCCTGTTCTGTGGCCCCAGCTGCAGCAGCTCAGGTCCCTCGGCCTCCCTGGTGTGTCCCTGCCTGGGCAAAGGGGTCAGGAACAGAGGAAAGGACATTTCACCCTCCAGTCCCGACTCTGAGCTGCTTTCAGGGGGAGGTGTGAGATGTGGCTGTGCCTCCCTGTTCCGGCACAGCACAACTGTTGCCCTGACTTTTGCAGTTCTGGATGTTGTCATTCTTTTGTAGTTTCTCACATTCTTCTCTGTAAACAGAGCCATATTATTGTAACAATAACTTATCATTTACATTCCTTTCTCCTGGGCACAGAAGTTTGATGGACATTTCCTTTGACCACTGTGATTGAGGGAGGACAGGCTCATTCCTCCAATGGACAGTGATTTCTAAAATGCAGATATAATAAACAGGGTGGGTCTTGCCCCGCTTTTGCTCCTTGCTCTCCTGACAGGCGTTCCTTGTCTCTCCTTCTTCCTTCGTGTCATTACTGCGACACTTCCAGGGGCTTCAGATCTCCCTGCCAGTCCATCCTGCACGCTCAGGCGATTCCAGGTGTTTGTGCTGGTCACGGCTGACACCAGCAATGAAGGATTGCACAGTTTAATGAGGGAACAGAACAAACATCGTCCATCAGTGCAGCGCTGACCAGAACCACGGCCACTGGGACCTGTGAGGGGTCACTGGGAGGTTTTAGGGAGCCACTGATGGAGTTACTCGCCCTGCAGCTCCTACAGGGCCACAGACAATTCGGCTGCTGGGGTAACAGGGGCTGAGCTCAGAAAGGCCCAGCTACGGCCAAGATCCTTCTGGAAGGGCTTTGCATGGAGCAGCATTGATGCTGTGAGAGAATTCCTATAAATGCAGGCACCCCCAGCCTGGTGAGGGGACTGGCACCTCCTGTCACCCAGTGACTGATGTGACACTGAGGGACAGGACCAGGGCAGCAGAAGATGCAGAGTGTCCCAGACAGTGCCAAAAAAAAAAAGAAAAATGAAAATCCATCTCCTTTGAACACGTTCTGCTCTCAAGCAAAAAAAAAAAAAAAAAAAAAAAAAAAAAAAAAAAAAAAAAAGAAAAAACAGAAATCAATCTGAACATGTTATTTTAGAAAAATACCATCTGTTGGCAGAACATTCCTGAGCAACAAACATCACTGAAGAGGTGCTTGGATCCAGTTCCAATCCGAATATTTTATCAAAAAAAGGCAGGTACAGCCAGGTCTCTTGCCAGCAGGTTAGACAGTTAATTACTCTCTTCACCAGCTCACTATTCATAACATTTATTTCCAAATTCCCTAACAGAGATGTTTGTGGCATGTAAATTGATTAGTCTGAGCTCAAACACATTCAGTAGGTGTTGAAGTGAGCAGGTTCTGCATAAATTGCACACAGGATTACAGAGTCACTTAATGTACTTCTGGTGTGGGGGACACAGAACTGCGGGGTGGAGGTGCCAGCCTCCCTGTGTGTCCCTGTGGTGTCCCTGTGGTCACTGTGGTGTCCCTGTGGTGTCCCTGTGGTCACTGTGGTGTCCCTGTGGTGTCTCTGTGGTCACTGTGGTGTCCCTGTGGTCACTGTGGTGTCCCTGTGGTGTCCCTGTGGTGTGTCTGTGGTGTCTCTGTGGTCACTGTGGTGTCCCTGTGGTGTCCCTGTGTGTCCCTGTGGTGTCCCTGTGGTGTCTCTGTGGTCACTGTGGTGTCCCTGTGGTGTCCCTGTGGTGTCTCTGTGGTGTCTCTGTGGTGTCCCTGTGTGTCCCTGTGGTGTCCCTGTCCCTGCCTGGGCTCTGCCAGCAAAGTCTCCCCTCCCTCGGTGGGACACAGACCCCCAGCCTGCCCCAGGCCCAGGACCCTGAGCTACAGAAATGTTATTTATTCAAGCAAGACTTCTCCTCACACTCTGCTGAAACGCTGGCCTGACCCTACCATGAGGAAAACAGCAGCTCCCAGCTCCTTCCCCGGGGAGCAGGGAATTCTCAAAGAGCCCCAGGCACGTCCCTGGTGCTTTACAATGTNGACTTCTCCTCACACTCTGCTGAAACGCTGGCCTGACCCTACCATGAGGAAAACAGCAGCTCCCAGCTCCTTCCCCGGGGAGCAGGGAATTATCAAAGAGCCCTGGTGCTTTATAGCACGAGCCAGGGTTCCTGCAGGGAGCTGGGTCCCTGGAACTGAGCAGTTCACGGAACCACACTGATAATTAGCAATACTGTCCATCCTCTGAGCACTCGTGTGCAGGACTGCAGCAGTGTCACTCACTGCTGGGGACATCGGTACCAGGGTGAGGGGTTGGAGCAGCCCCAGCACAGCCACGTCCCAAACCCTGCACTGCTGCACACCCCAGCCCTGCACAGACCAGGCACAGCCACAAAACAGCACCAATGTCCCTGCCCAACCCTGCACGCAGCGTTTGGGCATCTTTAATCTGTATTTGCTTCTGATGCAAACAAATTAATGAGAGAAATGGTTTAACTTCATCTGGAGCTCCTGGTAACCCTGCCTGATGCTTTGGAAGTGAGGCATGTCTCCAGTAAGAGCTGCTTGAGATCCCGACAGGGCAACAGGGGCAGGGCAGGGTGTTTTCCATCCCCACCCAGGATAAACCTCCCTCAGCCATCCTGAGGATGCTGCAGAGCCCCGGGGCCCAGGGCAGCGTTCAGAGCCCGAGCTGGAGCTGGAGGAGAGCCCTGGGCACGGAGGGGACGCTGGTGCAATGAACACAACACTCTGCAGACACTCAGGGCCTTATGACAGCATTAATTGGACAATCAGACCGACAAACAGCCCCACACCAGCCCGCTCCAGGAAGATCTCCCTCTCTGACAGCAAATAAACAGAGCTCCTGTGAGCCCTCACTCCTCCAGGAGCAGGGGGAGGTAGAAGAGGGTCCTGCCCGAGGGGAGCCGTGGGTGAGCCCACACCCAGCACAGGCAGGACCCTGCCCCAGGCAGAGCTGTCCCCTCTGCAGGACCCCACAGCTCTGGGGCTCAGGAGCAGCTCGTGGCCACAGCAGCAGCCTGGACAGGGCTCTTGGCACAAGGCAAATTCCTGGGAAAATCAGGTTCAGCAGCTTCTCAGGGACTGCTCTCTTTATCTGTTGATTTTGACAGTTCTGGGATCCTTGCACAAGGAGTGGGAAGGGAAAACATAATAAACCTGGGACCTGCTGAGTTAAGTACACCTGGAGAAAGAGAAGCAATATCACCAAATTTCCCAGGAGAACCTGGCCTTCCTCTAGGAGCCATCCATTTCTTCCTCCTTCAGGCACAGGAGCTCCTCCAGGAGAGATGTGTTTGTCTGTGTCAGGCACCTCAAGCACGAGAGGCTGCACTGGCAGAAGCCAGACAGGGATGGGAGCTGCTCAGGCAGCTCCTGGAATTCCTACAGTGCCTCTGATCCAGGGAGCTGCAGGGCTGCACAGGGCCTTGGAACAGAGCAAGGACACATCCAGGGCTGGATCCACGGGAGATGGGGGCAAAGCAGGGCGTGGAGGGGTCAATTGCTTGTCTGAGACTCAAAGGGAAGCACCAGGCACGGGGGCAGGACCTGTGTGTCCTGGCCACGCTGCCTTCAGCCATCCTGCCTCCTCCTGCTGGAGCCACACCAGCCTTGGATCTGGTTATTGCTACAGGAAAACCCAACCAAACAACAGAAATGACCCCTTTGCAAAGCAAAGCAGCCACGAACCAGCTGCTCCCTGGCACAGCCCTGCTGCCCAGGGCAGGCTGCCTCCTTCCACCAGCAGCACAGGAAAGCCAAGCCCTGTGCAAGTTCTGCTTGGATGGAGCTGCCCTGGAGCACTGGGGGCACCTCAGCGCCGTCCTGGAGCTCTGTCCTGGGCTAGAGGCAGCTGCCCTGTGGCCACAGGATTTACAGCCCATGGCCTTGGCTGTATCTCTGCCTCCCACCAGCCCGGGGGTCACAGAGCAGGACTGGAACAGCAGCTGGCCAAGTTTCTGACCCCAAAATGCAGGGCAGAGCATTTCCAATGGCAGCAGGACGTGAACTATAAACACTGCATCCCAAATCTGCGTGCTGGGGGCGAGAAGGGGCTGACAGAGCCTGGCAGAATCCCCAGCAGAGAGAGGCAGGACGTGGCCTTCCCCGGCCTGCTGTGGGAGGTGTGGGCACCTTGTCATCTCACCCTTGCTGCAGGGAGAACAAAGCCCTGCGATGGCTTTGCACAGAATACTGGCCAAGCCCTTCAAAATTCGACATCTGCTCATTTTATCCTTGCATGGATACCTGAAATACAGCCAGAACTGGTACTGAATCATGCACTGGGTGCTGGGCAGGGCTGTGCTGGGCTGCTTGTCACCAACCAGGAAAAGCAGAATGGGGTGACTGGAGTGTGCTCACGTGGATTGTTATGTCCCAAGTTTGCTGGAGTGAAAAGTCATAAAATATTTTCTTTGTTCTCTGAGCTGAGACACAGAAACACCAGCCCAGGTGAGTCACCAGCACTGAGAGGAGACTCCTCACACACAGAGGAGCCAGGGGAGCAGAGCTGGGCTCTGGCACTGCCTGGGCTGAGCAGTTCTGCCACCACCACACAGCACAGGGCAGGCCAAGGGGGCAGAAAACACCGGGACTGAGGGGAATAGAGCCTCAGATAATTCATAAACCCAGGTTCAACAACCCCTGACAACAAAAAGGAAACAAACAGAGCAGCTTTGAAGACTTGCAGACAAATTGTTAAAGCTCTCAGCCTGCCTACTAACATAAGCAATAGGGAGACATTGGAAACAGAAGTTATTCTGCAATTTTACAGGAAAAATCTGGTACAGCTCTCCAGATTAATCCACCCTGTGCCCAGCATACTCCAAAAAGGACTGAGAATGGGAATTGGCCGCTGCAGAAGACACCCACGAGTGACTGAACCCAACAATCACTGCCAGAGACACAAACCAGCAAAATATTCTTGTTCCTTCTTGGAATGAGGGTGATGATAAAGAGGAAAAGATTTACTCACCTCTGCTGGTGTCCTGCAGGAATTGACCTACTGCCTCTGGGATCTGGAGTGGCCGTACCTGTAAGGCTGTGTGAAAAACTTTTCCCTTCCACAACCCAGGAGCTTGGGACACACAGAACTGCCCGAGGCTGCCCCAAGGGAGAAGGCTCTTGGAAAACAAAGCACCACTGCAGCAGCTGCCAAATTGAAAGGACCACTCGCCCCAAACATCCTTTGCTTTTCCCTCCTGTGTTGTATTAAAGAAATATGAACTGAGGAAATATCCCCTGAAGAGTTATTTCCACAATAATTACTGAAGACACATCTTCTGGTAGGTTTCCCTGGGATGTATTTAATAGTATTTATTTTGGTTATTTCTAGGAATCCTTGACTTCTCTAGATTTCACAATTTTCTTTATTATTGTAAGAAATAATACAGTAATACAAAAGGGATTATCTTATATCTGTTTGTGTGAGAAACCAGGACACTTGAGTGATTAGAAGGGAAGTCAGGGAGAGAATCTCAACTGCTGATATGACCCTGTGGCCATGAGGGTGAGGGAAGAGGTCTTTTTATGGAAACATTTAACACAACAACAGGAATACAAATCAAGATCCATTAATTTAGCTTTAAATTTTAATGAATCAGGATGTGTAGTTTACATAAAGAAGGATTTGCTTAATAAAATATTAATATTTTTTGCTAAAAGAACTGTAAATTGGAAGTTAATATAGGTTTCCTTAAATAGAACACCAAAAGTTGAAAAACACTGAAAGAGTGAATCAAACATAGAAAATCAAAATGAGCCAAAATCCAAGGAGAGCGAAATATTGTTTGTGGTCAGCGTCCAAGGCTGGACCCTCGGTGCCCCACATTATTGAGTTAATTGAACAAAACCCATGAAATGTTAAAAATAGGAAGTGTCCTGCCTTTGGCTACAGCCCAGTGACACCCTGGGCAGCTTCGTGTCCCACAGGGCTGGGGGAGCTCAGGTGGCCCCACAGGTCCGGGGGCCCCTCCCAAGGGATCCGAGTGAGGCTGGGTCTGGGCAGGGCCCCGGGCTGGGAGCACATCCTGGGGCACTCCCACTGTCACA
>VZRZ01004071.1:163472-221339 GCA_013398175.1 Climacteris rufus | reverse complement strand
GCGCTGCGGCGAGGAGCGGGGACAGCGCCTGCCTGCTGCCGGCAGAGCGCCCCGGATGGCCGGCCCTGGGGCCTTGGCGGGGCTGCCCCGGCCGGGGGGAGCGGGGGTGTCCGGTGGCGTTTGCCCCTTAGTCCGTTGTGCCCGGTTATGCCCTCGCCCGTAGGGCTTTCACAGCTGGGTCAGGAAAACAGGTCGGGGAGGATCACAGTGGGCTTCGTGAGTCCGAGGTCTTGCTTAAACGTTTGAGCGTTTTATGTGCATCCCCCGCTGCTGTGACAGCATCGTTCTTGGTGCTGCGTGCAGCCGCGTGTTAAGTGATTCCACGGGGACTGATGCTTGATTGATCCTCTGGCCTGTCCAGAGGCTGGTTGGACCCTTCTAAGGGGGACCGTGTGTCCTCTTCGCAGCCAGCTCGGCACTGCCTTGTCCAGATGGTTGAGATGGCAGGTGCAGAGTGGCCAGGTAGCGTTGCTTGTGCTCACAGTAATGACAGGTTGAGGTTTTAAGAGTTTGTTTTTAAGGGTTTTGCTAAGGTGTTCAAAGAACAAAAGGATGGGGAAGAAAATGGGGAAGCATTGAGAGTTTAGGAGACTTAGTGATGAAGCTTCTGGTGATACTGAAAACTGAATGTTTGCACTTTCAAAATCTGGTCTGTTGTGCTGTCGCACATTTTACTTGGCTGAATGCTGTGACACCTTGTCAGCTGGTGTCTTTCACACCGTGGGGTAGTAAAACAGTTGTTACAGAGTTCATACTTGAAAACACAATGCTCTTCTGAAACGAGCGCATTCGGAGAGTTTCCACAGTCACTGAGGGGTCATCAATAAATGTAAAAGAGGTGTTTTTAAATTCACATCCTTGCTTTCTAGTAGCTCCCTGGTGAATAAAAGCCTTCAAACAGATTTGGTGCAAGGGGTGAGACGTTTCTCAGTCCCTCATGATTGATTTCCTTTGTAATGAGCCACCTTTGTAAGCAGTACCTGATGTATAAAGTATGGTTGAAATAAAGAAGTTTTTTAAAATGTCTCTGCCTGTTTAATTAGACAGTCACACACCTGCAGTTATGCAAAATACTGTACCAGTTTGCTTTTGCAGTTTAATTTCACCAACAGATTAAATATGTTAATATGCAGTGATGTAAAACAACAGTATTGAGGGGAGTAAAAGGATTTCTTGTGCTCTTTTTTGCACAACAACATTTCTTGATAGGGATGCTATCCTTCCTCTCTTTCCTATGGACAAAACCATAAAAATTTCACACCTTTAACTGTAAATTACTTCCAGTTTTCTAGGAAACCTGACAGTGTTTTCGTTTGCCTGATTCTGTCTGTCATATTTGTCTTGTCAGGGATGCTTCAGCTGACCACAGTTGAAAAAGCTTTTGATGTGCACTGTATGCATCATCTTAATCAGTGTTTATCTGCTACTGACCTGCTGTCCATTAGTCTCAGTGACTATAGTAAACGTGTGCTTATACGTTGAAATGTTGCTAGTTTGGTAACAGCTAAATTTCCTGCCAGATCCTGAAGTTTTCTTTGCTATATTTTAGGAAGAACCAGGTGTCTTTGCTTACATTATGGAAAAACATTTTTTGCACCCTTTGTATGGGAATGTAGAGGTATAACTTGTTTATTAATTTGAAAACCCAGACTAGTATTTTAAATTATTGTTCAGTCTTTGTAAGCAACTAAGATAAAAATACAAGAAAAGAATGTATTAATACTGAGTATAAGACTAAAACTTACATAATTAATCATACAATGAAGGAAAACATTATATAATTTTAAACAGGACCTAAGACCATATACTTTAAAACTGTTTCCTTAGTTTTCCATTAAAATAGAGGGGAGGTAATGTAAACTTTAAAGGGTGATATGTACTGCTACTGATAGACTTTTATAAAGGATTGTAAGACCTTGGTGGAAAATTCTGGTATTCTTTCTTTGAAACTTAAAAGCAGTGAATGTGTTAGAATTTGCTTGCAATTTAGGCTGATGGAGTGTGATAGGTGTGGAAACTGTTTTCTGGATTGGATTAATAACTGTTTCATGCCACAGTCTGTATTATTGATGTTTTAGAAAAAACATAATTATGATACCGCTCAGTATTTTTTCTGTGTATTCATTAAAAAGTTTGCTGTATTCGTGTTGAAATGATACGTAGTACAGGAAATAAAAACCATGAACAATTCAGGTTATAGCAAACTGAATGTTTATGAGAGCACTCCAAAGACAGTGACAACCTAGGCTGTGAAATGCAGGAAGTCCTTGGCGTGCCCGGTCTTGAGCTGTGCACAGGCCCCGGTGAAGTGACACAGCTCGGTGCTGCTGGGCCACTGCTGCCCCTGCGGGCTCGGGTGACTGCAGCTGCCCTGCTCCTGCCAGTCCAGGGATCCCCCACGGCTGTGTCTACTGAAGATTTCCTAATCTTGTAACATGTCTGAATTGGGATACTAATGTGCTATGTTTTGTCTTCAGTAATTTTTCTCATTGAAGTTTTATGCCAAGATAGCTCGTGTATCTTTTTAAATTACTTATGTACTTCATCATGTTTCTTTAGATCTATAGTTGGATCTTTATATTTGGATGATGTTTTTAGTTAAGTCGCTGTTTACAAACAGAGGTTGGCAAAAAGAAGGGGGTTTCAGCTTATCTAGGAAGGGTATTTTGTTGTGTTCCAGAGTAATGACTGCATTTTACGGCAGTCACATTTTCAGGCTTTACTCCACCTTGCTGAAGTTTTAAATTAAGCAATCATATAAACAATATACACAATTGTAAGTGGAAAATCTGTATAAACTCTAGAGTTTTCCATGTATATAATTAATTATATTTGTCTCTTCACTGACATGTATCGTACTTGCTGTTGTTTTTCTAATTAAATATAAATAATCTAAAAAAAATACGCCCCTTTCTCTGTACCGCATTTTGCAAAGTATGAGGAATAGTTTTGTTAGATTTTCTGCTGCACTGATGCTCTTTTCATAGCTTTTTGCTAATCCAGTTACTGGAGCACTGCGAATGAAAAGACTTGGGGAGAAAAACCCTGATAAAATAGTAAAAGAATTTACATTTTTATAGTGTTTTGCAATCAGTACTTGGTCTTTTTATTGTTTGTTTTTTTGTTGGATTTTTTTTTTCAGCAGTAGGTTTTCTGTGACAGATGGCTCTGGATACAAAAATACTTCAGGGCCTTCATAAAGTGAATTATTTCTGACTATATTCCCATCTTTAGGAAGAGATTACAATGAATATGTTGCTAGTACCTATGCATTATTTAATCTTCCTTGATGTGTGAGCTGTTTTGAAGCTTACTCTCACATGAACCAGATAGAGCTTTCATATTTGAAACTCTATGGGTGGCTCTAGTTTATAAATGAAGAACTTTTTTTTCTCTATTATTGTTATTATATTGTACATATACATAAAACCAGAATACTTTAATTAGGTAAGATCTTCTTATAGAAAATTATGGTGAAAAGCTTGGTGAAAACATTCTCCCCAGAGCTGTTAGACTTTGGTGAATTATCAGTAGATATTTAATTAGATTGTATCTAGAGAAAAAGGTAATTAGTGGTAACTAACAAGACAAAAATGTAGACAGATTTTAGGTGTAAACCAGCTCCATATGATTCTAATCTGAATTGATACTGGCATAGGGTGTGTAACTTCTATGAGCAGAAATACTCATGTTAACCCATAAAATCTTGAATTGTGTGCAGCTTGGATACAATTAGCTATAGTGCTGTTAAGTCTGGTCACTAGAATACCATTGGAAGCATATGAGCTAGAAAAGTGCTCTTCTGCATAAGTTGACTGGATACCTTTTCATATTTTCATGCCTTTATTCTGGGCAAAAAAATTATTTTTAAATATCCAATAGAATTTATTCTCCTCAAAGATTGTGGAATGTTCAGTAAAATAGTGCCGTAAAAGGAGTTTGGTTTACATTTAGTTTGCTCTAATGTAACATGTGGGACTAAATTCCAGAGCCTCAGAGTCAGGTGGGTAGCAGTCCTTCCCTGCCTCATTCATCTCAGCGTAAGACCTGAGAAGAAACAAAAGTAACTATCAGCCAGTTGAAATAGTTAAACTTTGAGTTCAAGCGGGCCTGGCATCCCCTAATTACAGAAACTAAACCCAGGGAACCAAGATTTGCTCCCTCTAAAATCACTTAACTAATGCCTTGTCTTCCTTTTACGGTCTCGATTGGTTATGTAAGTAGGGTGTAGGTGGGAGCGTGCCTGCGGGGCATCCTGCCTGCCTCTGCCTGACCCTGTCCTGTCTCTGTTCTGTTTGTAAACTGACCTGTTGCCATGACAATGTTTGACATCACCTGTTCAATGTTGCACCTTCAGTGCAGGGTTTGGTAGGAGAGAAAGGGAGCCGAAGAGATCCAAGCTCTTGTTTTAAAACTCACACCTTCCGTTATGACTAAGGGTGCCAAGAAATATCGAAAAGGAGCTGTCAGGTAATTACATTTTTGTATAGCAGATTTGGAAGCTTTCTGTATGAAGTTTAAACTCTTAGTTTAAATTGAGGGTCAGCAGGTTGAAATCTACCCTGCTTTTAAACTTGTAAAATGAGAAGAATTGTTGTGGCTCTTGACCCACAGTTTACAGACAATTCAAGTGTAGATCCCAGCTGGGAATAGGCATCTTGGAAGGTTCTGGAGGGCTGCAGCAGCACATGGCTGCTGGGCATCTTGAGGCTGGAGGGACCTGCTGCAGGCAGTGCTGCCAGGCTGCTCCGGAGCACTGTGCTCCCAGCCTCACTGCCAACACTGCATGGCACCCTGGGACTCTGTGCTTGTTCCTCTCTGAGAACCTCTCCAGAATTGCCTCTCCTTGCAGCTTTCCAAAATACTTGTTTTAGAGCTCCTGGCTATATGAATATATATATATGAATATATATATATGAATATATATATATATGAATATTTTAATACTGGGGAGTGAAGAAAGGACATCAGCTAATCTGATCATTTTGACAGAAACTTATTTATTTTCTATCTGCTCCAAATATAAAATAGTTTAGAATTACTCTCCCTAGGTGTCTGCATTTATTTAAATGTGTATGTACTTACTTTTAGACTGATGACCATGGAAATGGTTGAACAGGATGACAATGCAATTGATTCTGTGACAGAGAGAAATGCTGGTCACCTTCAGAATCAGCAAGGCCAAAGTCAGATTTCCTCAGGATCTGAGGTAAGTTGAAAAGTGGAAAGATGAGAAGAATCAATAAAGTGCTATTCAGAGCTGCTATGATTTTTAAACTATGAATTTTTGTGGCATTCTCATATTTTATAAATCTTGCTATTAAATAGGAAAAATGTAGCAAAGGTATACTGGAAACTATGCCTGCAGTAGTTAGCAAAGGAGTAGTGTAACATCAGGTCTGTTAAAAGGTAACACTTTTAGGAGCCCAGCCCTTCAGAGAAGAGTGATTCAGTAGGCACACAGGTGATTTTCCGTTCACTTTCACAAGATGATTTATTGTTAGAGAGATGGGAATGCAGTCTTAGAGAATTGATGTGGCTGCAAGATCAAACATATCTAAACCACATGTGTATCTTGAAAATGCGTTGTATAACAAAAATGAAAACATGAGTAAAAATAACCATGGTTCTCACCAGTTCCAGTTTTTGTACAGAATGTATTTCATCTAATTGCAAGTACATTTTTAATGTACTGTATTTTGTTTCATCCCTGTGTATCCAATGAGAGTGTCCAGAGTTCTAAAAACGTACTTCCCATGTTCTGTATGGTTGCTCTACCTGGATTATTCTTTGGTAGTTAATGGATAAAAGATTGTGTAGTAACAACGCTCAAACATTAAAAATATGTATTGAAACATTCAGCACTTGAGGGAAATAGTGTTCCTGACAGTACTAAGCTTTATAGTTTCAGAAAAGTCTATGGACCACTTAAAAGGATATTCAGAACCGCTTTGTGAATTAAAAGAACTGACTTAAAAAAATGTTTTACACAATTTTTTCATCATTGGAAGTTAGAAGTTACTCAGTAAGATTTGATGCCATGTATTTGATGTGTTAGGTACTTGGTTTACATTATAGGTATATTTTAAAAACTGAATGCAACTGCTCTTTTTGTCAAGTCTTCAAATACAAAGTAGACTGCAAAATATTTATCAATATTTTTTGTTGGTTTTGATACATGCAGCATTGGGAATATTGTTTTTATTTTTCCTTTTTTTTCCTCTAAGAATTTTATTTGGTTTGCTGTGTTAATATCATCCCGTCATTTCTTCTTTAGTAGTTCTGTTCAAATTTTCTCTTTTAACTTCATAGGATGATTGATGTGTAAAATCATCACTTGTGCAATAGTCTCTGGCTTGTGCAATAGTCTCTGGAGAAGATACCTGTGAATTCTGTCATTTGGGATTTTTGATGTTGATCCAGAGACAAAGCTATCACTAATGCTATTGGAGAACTTCTGCTGGGTCCCCAGGGAAAACACTTTTTATGTTTGTCTGCCTTTAATGCTTGAGTACGGTGGGAAGGTTCAGCCATGTAGGATATGGGTCTTATCCCTTTCAGTTAAAATTAGTAACTCTGAAGTACTGGTGAGTGTAGTTCAATTAGCACTAAACCAAAACGTGTATCTCAGTTTCAAGGCTTGAGGATAACAACAGCGCGGAGTTGGCGTCTGGAGTCTGGCGTCCCTTTTTTGCTCAGATGGCTCAGAGAGCCGTGCTGGCCCTGTCAGCTGGGTGCAGGTGGCTGGAGCCGGCCTGGGCTGCCCAGAGCAGCGGGGTTGGTGCCGCTGTCTCTCCGCGAGGGCTCCGGGCCCGGGCCCGTCTCCTCAGCCGCTGGCTCCCGGGGCCTGCAGCCCCGAGCCCCCTCGGTGCCCTCAGGCTGCTCTGCCCCGGCGTTTGTTGTGGTGAAACGGCCCGGGCAGACAGGCCTTGTGGTGACGTTCCCTTGGCTTAAGATGAGTAGGATTTTCTTAGCCTGTGTTCCTACCTGGCTGGCTTGGAAGGTGAGGCCATTTGTCATGGAGGGTTGTGCAGGAGGGGCTGAGGGGCTAAACCCTGCTCGAGGCCCCTGTGTGGGACATCAACTGCTTTTGTGATGGTACCAGATGGGGAACTCGGGGTGTTTCTGAGGGATTCGTGGCTGTGCCACTGGCCCAGTGCCTGTGTGTTTTGACTGTTACAGAGAGGCACAGGTTCCTTATCCCTCTTTGGCCTGTGGAGGAATGCACTTAAGAGAAGACAACAACTAAAAGTGTCTGAAATATACCTTGTGCTAACTTCCAGTCATCCCTCCTACTAATTTTGTTGCAAATCTGCAGAAATAGGAGAAAATGACTTCATTCTTAGAGAGCCAAAATGCCTGGTCACTGAAACTGAGGGCCCCTTTTCAGATATCTCTGAGGAGACTTTGGTTTTTTCTATCAAAATATTTGTTCAACCTTGGATTTGTTCAGTCAGAAGTAATGCATGTTAATACACTGTCTTTTAATACTCAATTTGTAGTTTTCTGTGTATTATCAAAATTGTAGAAGGGTTGAGGCTGGAAGGGACCTTTTGAGATTTTCTAGTCTGACCCCATGTGCAAGCAGGGTCAGCCAGAGCAGGCTGCTCAGGACTGTGTCTGCCTGGGTTGTAAATATCTCCAAGGATGGAGTCTCTAGAACGTCTCCAAGCATTTGTGCCAGCAAGTGACTGCTCTTCCAGAAAAAAAGGTGGGGGTTTTATGTCCAGATGGAATGTAATGGTTTTTAATTTGCTTGATTTTTAATTGAATTACGACTTCGGCCAGGGAATGACTAGCAAAATGCTGAGGGATATAACTACATAGGAGGTGGGCACTTTTTTGGTGTGCTTGTTCTTCCCTCCTGTGTAGTTCATTTTTAAAGAAATACCTGCCATTTATTTTTAAAAAGATGGACAAGGTACTCCATGAGATGATAATCTCTGGAGGGCAGAGATGGTTTTGTGTGAAGCATTTTTAATATCCCACCTGTTGGGAGGGAGAGATTAAAAATGTGTGGGCTGGAGCACTATGGTGTGATGAAATAACCTCCAATCCTAAGAAGGATCTATTATACATTATTAGTAGAGATTATTACTACTAGTAGAGATTATAACTATTAGTACTAGTTATTTTTTTCTTAGCTTGTATCATAGATCCTGCTATATACGCCTGCATTTTTTTGGTTCTGAAAGTAAAATTACTTTTTTACTAAAGCAAAAACTAACAAAAATTCAAAACCAACAAAAATAAGATGCATTTTTTTGTCCATCAAGGGGTTATTTAAAAAATAAAATTACTTACTATGGAATAAAATTGGGCTTATAGCTGCATTTCTTGCAGCCCTCACTTTCAGCCAGTTATGATATGGTATTATTTTTGTGATCCAGCCACCAGAATAAATAGGTAAGAAAATATTAACTTGTAAAAATATTGGTGGTTGTCTTTAAAAGCTCTTGAAAGTGTACAGAACAGCTGTACAAAAGTTTGATGCCTTGGAGGGAAGAGCAGAGGTGCAAGATGGAAAATTTCTCAACCTGTTTTGAGATGAGCTCCGTGGGTTGTCTCACATGTACAGATCATCTATTGATACATACAGAGCTGTTCTTAAAAGGAAGTTAATTTGTACTGGAATATTCTGATGGTGTTGATGATAGTCAAACTTACATCTTGGAACAGTTACATCTACAATGAGAAATCAGATGTTATTTTTGTAGAATTTCTAGAAGCCTTATTGCATTCTGTGTTGCTCTGTGCCCAGCTGCACTAAACATAACTATAAAAATATAAGATCAGTGTAATTAAACCTTTTCCAGATTTGACAAAAATACTTTCGGTTGTGTTTCCCTTTTTCTTTAATCCTACATTTTGATGAGTTCCTGTTTGATTCACTTTTTGTTAACTTTGTCATGTTGGCTATCAGTAGAGCTGTCTGCTGCCCTTGTCTGATACCATCTGTTGGCCTCTTGGTGCTGGCCCTGAATTAGACACACGTCAGGATTTACAATGTGAGAACTGCAGTCACAGGGCACAGGGCCAATGCAAGCTGGGACTGCTCAGGTTTACCACTTCAGGGGTGTTGTCCTTGTGGGCTTTTGACATCAAACTGTGTTAAATCTTGCTCCCCATAGATTGAGCCCTATAGAAGTTTGCTATGCTGTTGTGAATAAGGCTCTAAAACCAGCCTGCCAAATGCAAGTGCTGGCCATTTAGCAAAGCTGATGTTAGAGGATATAAATGTTAAGCTTTGTCACCATTTTGGGCTTCCTTGAAGGATATGCTGTCACCAATGTCTGAGATCAGCCTTACCTTATTTTTCTTAAAAGTGTGTGCTTCTATTTTGGCATTAGCTTTGGAATTGATCAAAACATCTGTCTCCAGCTTTTCCTCAGAGAGGCTACTTGGTGCCTGAGTGTGACAAGTCCTTTGCTCTTTTGTTAGGTGAATCCAGTGTGGGTTTGCCTTGACTTTTCCTTTTCCAGAATTACTTTTCACTTTACTTCTGGAGTCCTTGTAATGTTCAGGTTCTACAGCAGGGGCAGAAATCAGATGGGCCTGTGTACTGTGTACTTCATATTGGCAGTGTTGAAGGTGTGAGGGATTGAATGTGAATGTAACCTCTCTAGTGCTCCGTAGGGAAAGGATACCTGACATGCACAGGATCCCCAGGATAACTGTTCAGATGGACAATATATCTTGAATTTAGAGAAATGATGGGTAGCCTCTTTCTCTGCAAGAGTGTAGGCCTCAGTATGAAGGTAGTACATGATCTTTCTTGGCTGGCTGCTTTTCTCTCCCCACATAAAAGAGGGAGTACTTACATTTCCAAATACCTGAAGTATGGGACCATACTGCTCTGTGGATGCATGGGCTCTATGGACTGATATTTGTTGAAGCTCTTGGACGTGACTGTTGCATGCCTAGGAGCATAGAACCCATAGAATGTGTTAAGCTTCCCCTCACCCTCTCTGTTCCTCAGTTGCTTCTGTGGATTGTTTTCAGTTGCTGTGCCAGACAGCCCTTGAAGCAATGATGTTAAAGGTAGCATTGCTCATCACTGATATCAGAAAGGAATTTTTTTGCCAAGTCTGTTTCAGTCAGCATTTACGCATGACAGCATCAAAGTGTTTGAGTATTTCAGTTAACAGAGGAATATTCAGCTTGAAAACTGCAAAAGGAAATCTGAATTGAAATTCTGGTAACAATTTCTAATATTTATAATTGTGAGGAAGAATATGAAGCTTGAAAATTTTACCATACCGCCATCTCCTCTTCCTTTAACCCTATCCCCCCTTCATTTAATCTCTTATCTGACTTAGTGGGGGCAGAACAATTTCTTCTCTTATATTGTAAACTTTAGTCCAAAATAGTATTAATTGAGTGTGGTTTTGGTTTTTTTTTCTTATGGTTATACTAAATAAGGAGCTTTAAAATGAATATAGTTTCTTAATCTTGAGTACTGCATTATTTCCTGATTGTGTGACTGACCCATTTGTGTACCAAAAAGAAAGTCTTAAACTGTTCACCTTTTACTGTTTTGTGTCTGTTGCACTCAGAAAGTTCTATCTGACACACCAAGTATCGTATCAAGTTGGAACTCTCACAAGGAGAGCAGTAAATTGAAAGGTCTGGTGAAATTGCCTTTACAATGTTTTGAAAAGTTAGCATGCTTTGTAAACATTTAGACTGCTCTGTGTTCTCTCCTGGAAGCTTGGGTTTGGGATGTCAGCTTTGCCACAAAACAGATCATACTCCTCAGGTCTTTGAGACTTTCTAGAGCTTAATCCCAAATATCTATTTCTGATAAATTTCTCATAATGTTAATACTGTTGAATAGTTTGGGAAGAAGATTTGTATGTCCTATTTCCCTGTTGCCATTTCATGCCATTTAAGGAATGATTTAAGGAACCCATTTCAGGATTAGAAATGCCCTCAATTGTTCTATTTTCTGAAAAGCGGTTCAGTTTCCTATAACATTGAACAATTGCATAGTGAATGTTGACAAGATCCTGTCTTTGTTTCCTAGAAACATTGTTTCTTCAAGATAATTTGAACCAACATCAGGTCTTTTTGATGGTAGTGCATCTTAATAGTAGTTAAAATGTTTCATTTACTTCAAGAAAGGATTATTTCCCAGACAAGCAATAGTTTATGGATCAGGAATGAAAACTGCTTTCATATTTGGAATTTTAAAAATGCTTCAGCGTAAATACATAAGAAATACAAAGGTTTCTTTAACTTTTTTGTTTTTTTAAATATTCAGCATTCATCATGTTTTTCTTCTCACTGTCATCTCATTTGACCTTTACTGCTATACCTAATACCTTTTGGAGCTGAGAACAAAGCTATGAAGGGAGTAATACCAGAATTTTGTATATGAATCTGAGTTTATTGTTGAATATGCAGAATATAAAAAGAAGACTTTCCAGTGCAGTTTACATTGAAAAACACAGTATTTCTTTTTATCGTGTGGTTTGTGTTTGTCATTGTCTTCTTTTTCTGAGTTTAGAGATTTCATCACACAGCATTTGAGATCAAACACAGTGTTTTCCCTTTGCATCAGTTTGTTTCTGTTAATAGACTTAACAGTAATAGCAGAAATATTGACCTACTTGTTAGCCCGTAGGTGTTAAACTGTCTCTTAACCCATGGGGCCTCAGCACTAAGGGTTGAGAGCCACAGGCTGGGCAAAGCTGTCCTACAGCTGTGCTAGGCTTAAAGAAGATTTGTCTGTTCTTTATTTTTGTTGTTGTTTTGAAGCACTGATACACTCCAACTCTCTTTTTCTTGATATGTATAATTGTAGATATAACAAGAGTCCATTAAACTAAATCGATTCACAAATCCTTGTGTGGCTTTATTTAACAGGGTGATTTTTGCCATTTGAAGAATTCTCACGTCTCTTGAGACATCCATCTGAAAAGCATAATTTCTTTCCTGTGAAGCAAAGTAAAACTAAAACAGTTCTAGTTTTTTTTTTCCCTGACTAAGAACATTCTGTCCTTTATGTTGTTGCAGTGACATAGTACTCCAGTCAATATGCATGGGTTTCGTTACGTTTCTTTACGTTTCTTTACGTTTCTTCCTAACCTTCATGCTGGCAACAGCAGATCACAACCCTATGTGATGGCATAGGGTTGGGTTTTTTTAGTTGAAAATATGAAGTCTCTGGAGGAAAAAAAAAAGAAAAAAGATTGAATTGCAATTTATTAGGATATTAAGTTTTCCATACTATTTGGAAAGATACATGCCAAATTTTTACTATTAAAGCTAGTTTATTTTTGTGTGTGATAATTATACACATCTAAGCTATTTTAAATGTGGCAACAAAATCAGTTTGTTTTAGTATCACTTCTAAAAACATTTGCTGAAGTCTTAAGGCATCTTACTTAAACATGATGATTGTAATTTTTGCAGGTTTCTGTAGCTGCTTCCAGTGCTGGAAGAGGATCTCCAGCTGTAACTCTAGTGCAGTTGCCTTCTGGTCAAACTGTTCATGTCCAGGGTGTCATTCAAGCCACACAGCCCTCAGTCATTCAGTCACCACACATGCAAGCTGTTCAGGTTAGCTCTTTTATTGTTACATTTTCATGAATATTTGGTACCTCATAACTCTTTTCCCAACCCATCATCAGTTTCTCTTCATTCCAACCAGTGCTGCAAGATTTACTCATATGGCGCAGGAAACAGCGAGAGGAAAGGTGGCAAACATCCAACCAGCAGCAGCTCTACAAGCATTGTGTAGCAATTCCTTAATGCTTCCTGTTTATCTCATAAGAAATTGTCTTGAAACTTGTGTCTGAACTTACACAACAGCAAATTTGTGTCATGACACGGCCTTTCTTCAGTGTATCCTGAAGTTTTTCCATTTTGTTAAATTCTACCAACATAATGATTCTAATGAAACTATGAACTCATAAATTTTCCATCATCTCCTATTTTAATTTTGGAAAGGGTCTGGACGTAGTAGAAGTAAGTACATTATAGTGAAGTGGCTCCTTGTTTTGAGCAGGCCCTGTTATACAGCATCTGATACTTTTTGTGTATGTGGATATGTAGAGATCAAAAATACGGGCAGCCTCAAAACAAACATTTATATGGCAAATGTTCACATGTTTAAAGTTGCTGGAACTAGAAAACAGGGATCAGTGCAAAATGCGTAAGAGTTTTCAGAGTTTTTAAATAGTGAAAAAGGCAAGAGAGAATGAATTAGCAGTGTTTTGAAAATTGCTCAGCCTCCCATTGGTGTTTTTCTTGTAGCTAGGAAGCCCTCTGTTCTATTTTTATTAAAATCTGATTGGGAAATGTCAGCTGAATTGCTTTTTTCAAGTAGAATTGATATCTCTGGTAGGAGAGGTGCTACACCTGTTATGTGGGAACTGTTTTACCTGTGGCCATTGCAACATGTGAAGGAAAAGCCATGTGTTGTCAGTCTTCTTGAGAAGCCATGTTAGAGGCTTCTTAGCAACTTTCAAGTGTAATAAATAAAAATACATATATAACTATGATTTATATTAGACAAAAGTAATAAAACCTTGGCCAGATAATGACTATTTTATTTCTGAGCAGTAGGTGTAGATGATGGGGCCTCATAAAATTTTGAAATCCTAGATCACTATTGAAAGAGGTGCAGTAGATGTCAATACTTGATCAAACTTGAAGTCAAAACAGACTATTCAAAGCAGATACTTTTCTTAAAAATGGAAATTCTTTCTAACTGTAATTTACTGTAATTAATTTGATAAGTATATTAGTAATTCTCAGTTTCTGTGACTGCTTTTCTTTAAGTCAATATAGTCAAGTTGTCCTACATGCAAAGATAGAGGACTTTTTTTCAAAGCTCGGAAGGAGAAATATCTGAGGAATCTCTTGCCAGTTGCTGCTCTGTCATCTTAGGGGAGTGGAAGTCATCTGTTTGTTGTATTGAGTGAACTCTGTCTGTCCTCCCTTTCCCAAAGGAGTAGAAAGGTTTGTCCCAGTTAATACTGACTAATTAGTTCCAGGTTTTTGCTTTGGTTTCATCTGAGCATGCTAATGGCAAATAAAGTGACTGTATAAGAAGGACTTGAAGATGTGTAAAAGACTCCATTACAGTGGGTGTTCAGCCCTTTGGTGATCCTCTTCAGTACTTTATTCTTCCACCTGGCATTTGCTCCAGATCATTTGGCTTTAGCTTAATGTCTTCTCTCTGCCAGACACAGACAGTGGGAAACTTGGGAAATTATATCAATTTAAAAAAGAAAAAGTGTGCTGAAGGTTGATGTTGAATCTTGCATGACCTCTCCCTCAAACATCTGCCACTTTCAACTGGAAGGTGTTCAAAATTTTTTCTCATAATGCTGTTGCATTTTAGATTAGAAAAATGTTTATCTGTATAGTGTTCCTTATTGTTTGGTTAAATGTTGTCTTATTTGTAGAAAGGTTTAAAGTTCAGATTGTGATTTGATTTATTGCTGGCTTCCCCCTGCAGTGTATCAGGTCTTGGAAAGACTAACATGAGTTTGAAGTTAAATTTGTTCAAATGCAGATGAAGATGAAATAGGTAAAGTTGAAATCTGAACAATGTCCAGGAAAAAAATTACAGTGGTTTCTGTTTGTTAACACTGTGGTCAGGGTTGTTTGCTATTAGAGTGATCTGAAGTGTTCATTTATCTCTTTGTCATGATGAAAATTAAAACCTTTGAAATTTCTTGCAGAGAATGTCCTCTTCCACATTAAAATGTTTAAATCATCTTGTGATTTCCTTACCTTCTTCCTAAAGTATGAATGTTCCCTACTTCTACAGCCATCTTCACAACCTAGTGGGGGCTATTGGTAACCCTTAGGGGAATGTGAAGGTTTAAAGGCAACTAAACCTGTTTTCTTTTGTTTGTGCTGGAACAAATAGATTATTTATTACCCCCCACTCCCCATCAGAATGAAATTTCTGTTTTGAGTTAGGATGCCCAGGCTCTTGGCCATGCAATACTGTCTTAGTTTTGAAGGATTATGCCAGAGGCTTGAAGGTCCATCCATAAAATTGCTTTGGGAGGGAAATGTCTTTCAGGACCTGTCTCTGCTGCTCAGCATTGGTCCATCCTGCCAAAGGAGGAATACAAAGAGTCATTTTCTATTGAGATCAGGCAGGTTTTGTTTCTAGCAGCAAACACTGAGGACTGGCAGATGCATTAATTCTAGAGCTCTTCCTTGTCTTCTCTGAGCTTCCACAGCACCCAGGTCAAACACTTGAAGCCTTCTAGTCACTTACATCATGTTTGTTCAGTGTCAGCACTGAAAGTGCAGTCTGCTCTGTCTTCATGTGAAAAGGTTTTCACACTGTTTCACTTTAGAAATCTTAACACACTAATAGTTCTGAGTAGCTAAATGGATCCAAGAAAATAATGTCTTTTCCTAGTTCAATAATGACTTTCAGTTCTGTGTAGTAAGATAGTTGCTGGTCAAGAGTGTGATTCAGCCCCAGGCCTTAATGTTGTCTTGGGTAATTTTAAGAGAAGAACATAAAAATACTAATACTAAAGGTCTGAGAAAATGAGACACTGTGGACTTGTCTGGTGTTTCCAAAACTCATACAGCATTGCTAAGCAATGTCTTTGTATT
Source organism: Climacteris rufus (assembly GCA_013398175.1). NCBI lineage: Eukaryota > Metazoa > Chordata > Aves > Passeriformes > Climacteridae > Climacteris > Climacteris rufus. The sequence goes on along the minus strand of VZRZ01004071.1, from coordinate 205,742 downwards.
TATGAATATGTTAGTAAGTGTAATAAATGTGTATATTTAAATAAAGTTATTTTCTAAGTAGCTTTGGTGTGGTGTGAAGAGATTTTTCTATTGTATACTATAATTTAAGGCACCTTAGTGCAATATTCTGTATTTTAAATGTTTGACTTCACTTTAAAAGCTAATTAAATTGTATAATATTTTTATATTTAAAGAAATCTGTCTATAGTACTTTTTCTAAGTGTCATTCACAAAAAAGTAACCTGGATTATTTTGACTATTTTTTTTTTCAAATGGAAGATGTCGTCTAAGTAGCTATGTCTGGCTAACCTCATAATTTGTGATTTGCTTTGGAAAAAGAAGTCCAAAATCACATGATTGGTGATAAATAAGTCAACAAACTTCCCATATGCAAACATGGAAGGAATTTTTAAAAATAATATTTTACTCTGTTGCTTTTTTTTTTTTAAAATGAAGTTATGAATTTCAGGAACTTTGCTATTACAGGTAGCATCGATTGCAGATGAAGCTGCACAATCAGAAGTGATAATTGATTCTCAAAAACGTAGGGAAATACTTTCAAGAAGGCCTTCGTACCGGTAAGGACTTTTAATTTTGGTTTTGCTGGTTTTAAGGCAGCTTATATATTACAGCAAAACTGTCTGATTAAAGTCAGTTATTTGATTTTCTTACGGGTATGGATCTTCAAGTACATAAAATTACTTACATTCTTTTTTAGAAAAATTTTGAATGAACTCTCATCAGATGCTCCTGCAGTAGGGAAGATTGAAGAAGAAGAGAAGTCAGAAGATGAAGGAACACCCTCTGGTATTTCTGCCATGGCCATGCCAACCAGCCTGTATCATACTAACACAGGGCAATACCGTATGTCTGCAAATGTCCTATGTCATGATGCACAACATACATAGCACAGCCTTCTTTCTAAGAGTCACATAATGCAGGAGGGATGTTGTCTTTTGATGAAGAAGAATAAGAGATTCTGTATTTCTAAGTAATTATTATGAATTTTTTCTAACATGGGCATTATAGACTTCGTCTATTTCTTGTAGTATTTGTTGGTTGCTAGATTTAGTCTTTCTAGACCTCCTGTGCATTAAAATGTGGAGGTGAGGCTGAAGTGAAATGAAAAATGTTGACACTTTAATGTGAACATCCAGTGTTATAAATCACTGCAGTTTCAAAATCTTGTGATTTGCTATGTATTAGTGCTTTTCATTATATGCAATGGCAGTTAGAGTTTTTGGAAATGTAAGGTTGGAGTATGAAATTACTTGATAACTTTCAATTTTCTTGCATAAAAGAACCATGTCTCTGTCTCCAGTTGTCAAGTATCAACACTTTCACTTCAGAATTAACCTAAATCATGGTTTCCAATATTTGATACTTCATCCAAATGCAAGTTAAAAGTTACATTCACAATTCTGTTCTAAAGATTTGCTTTTGGATATTTTTATTCCTGCATTTATCATAGAAGTGTTGCATAACTTGCCCTATATGGCTTCTTTGGACATAATCAGATGTCATGTAAGGGATAACTTTATAGTAACTCTTTTAAAAATTATCTATTTGATAAAGCTGCACTCCTGCACTTTGTAGGGTTTTTTCATGTCTTTTCAAAAGTAGACACACTAAATTGCAGGTATTTTTCCTTTGATATAATGACAGGAAGATTGCATAAAAAATGTTGTGGGTTTTTTTTTCCTGAAACAAGAAAACAGAGGAAGTCTATTAAAACATTGCAGTGGCATATGAAAGAAAATAGAAGTTGCAGTCTCTGGTTGTATTGCAGTCTCCCTGAATTCTGAATTCTTCAGTTATTTTTAATGTATGCAACTAAACTAATTATTAATGATGATAACACAGAATTTGCCTATATTATCTATCCTTTCAGCATAGAAAGTGTTTTTCCTTGTGGTGTCCTTTCTCCTAGGCTGCTTTTCTTACCCTTTTTGTAAGTTACAGACATACATAAATGTTTGCTGTGTAATGTCCAGCATCTGAAGTGTTCTTTTCTGTGGAAAAGAACATGGTCATCCTAAATTACAGCTATCCAGTGCAGAATCTGGCACATATTCTAGACCAAATTAAATAATTTTCTTGAATTTTTGAATTGTATTCTTTATTTTGCTTGGGTTTAATTAAAAATACATTTATTTACCATTTCAAGGCTTAAAAAGAAATGCTATAATGTCTGTATATTACCTAGTGAGCCTGCAAAACTCTAAGATTTCTAAGAAATTTTAGAGTTCAGGTTTCTTAATCGTAGTTTCCTCTGGGAAACCAGAGTTGTGCTTTGACTGCTGTGTCTTGCAGGAGGTGATTCTTAGGAGAGTATATTTTCCTTTGAACACACCAATAAACAATAGTGACAGGGGAATGTATAAATGAATAACAAAATCCCAAGGTTTTGCTTTCTTGTTCAGACATTTATTGCTGAAAATTAAGCAACAGAGAGCATCACCAACAATGTGCTAACAACAGAATCCACCAGAATTTAATAAAATCTCATGTCATAATTTAAACTTGGCATTGAGACAAGCTTGGGAGATTTCTGTTCTTTGCTGCTTTTTCTTTGAGTAAGTTATAGTCGTAGCCTAAAACATGGGGTGTGTGATTAAGGTTCTCATCAAAATGGGGTATTTCTTCAGGATGCAGTGTCAGCCTTCATGGACTCTTGGTTTTGGCTCAAAAACTTTGTTTTGAAAGCTTTTTCTCTCTGGAAATAGTTTTTCTTGCCCAATTTATTAGTTCATTAATTTGATTTTTCTTTTTAATTCATCTTTGTAGGTTAAAATATCTTTTGGTTCAGCAAAGTCCATGTGTTTTAATTCTGGTTAGGAAAAAGTGGTACTGGGTCGTAGCAAGGATGGTCATTTCCTGGTAATAAAGGGGGTCATCATTTGGAATTTGGTGAAGAAAGCTTGACTGTTGACTCCTACTCCTTACATGTATAAAGGACAGACCTGGAGCATTTCTGAGCAGCCATCCTGTTTGTTGTCTATGATCCTCAAGAACTGCTGTTAGCTAAAACCAGGGAATGCAGCACCTCCTGTGTTTATTTTAGACTGGATATGATGCAGAGGGTCACTACATGTAACTGCTTCATCTTTACCTCTCCTGTTGATAGTTCTGTACTTCTGTAATCATTACTGTGCCTGAACACTCCTCTCTTCCTGGCCAGCACTGGTTGCACAGCTTCTCTTGTGCAGGCACCCAGCAGTTTATGCATTAAGCTTGTGCAGTGGCCATGGCAATGAAGACCTGGTCTTGCAGTGTCACTGCAGCCATTTGTACTGTGCCCTGGTTTAAAACAAATGTTATGTTACTACATTTGCTGGTTCCTTTTTTTCTCTACTGTTCTCTCTATTCCTGCAAAGGAAAGGTAGTTTAGCTGAAAAGATCATTTTGACTGTGTTTATGTCTGGATGTCTGGGATGACTATTTTTGGAAGAACTTGATAAGTCAATTTTTCTGGAAAACAAATATATTTTTTTTCTATTAGCAGCAGTGATGGTTGTTCTCTACTTACTTTTCACTAGCCAAAATGGTGTGTTGCCATGGTTTCCAAATATCTTTTTCCTCAGAGCTTCTTGGCTTTGGCTTATGGAAGCAGACAGACTGACATGACCAGATAAAATGTCTTTGCCAGCTACCTCCATCAACATATGTGTGATCTTTCTGTCAGGGAAATGGGTAGTTTTGCACAAGGTGCTGTCTTGTGTAGGAGCCTTGTAGCCTCATCTGACTATGCACCTGCTCTGTTGACTGTAGTCCTGTCATGTTGGTTATTTAACACTGAAAAAAATAATTAGTTCCTCACCTGTGGTGGTGGTCTAATGGGCAAGGGTTGTTTGTTCAGGTGGAATGTGTGAATCAACCTCCCCATCCCCCTGCCTACTTGTGCATATCATGATGATATGCCTGAAAAGATGCAGGGGGAATAAAAATTATTAGTTCATTTGCCATCTGTTTGGGTTGCTTGCTATCTTAGAACAGATTTTTAACAATTGAAGAATTAAGAAATCTTTTGGGAAAGACCAACTTTAGTTCCATTTCCAGTTTTGTAAGGGAAAAAGATCTGGTTTTTTCTGGATTAGAGCTGTTAATCATACTCAGAGAGTGGTATTAGTATTGTCTTCAATCCTAGCTAGAAGAAAAGATACCACTTTCATCCATCCACCTGCATGACATGCAGCTACAGGGATTGTCCAGGAAAGTCCTGTTTTTATCATAAAAGGCCCAGTTTTCAGGAGAGCTCCAGCACAATGAAGTGTGTGTAGTGCTTGAGATCAGGAGAGTGAATGGGGGAGTGGGCAGTGTGCTGTTCTGGGAATATGGCAGGAATCAGTCCTGTAAGGGAGGCAGTTACTGCAGTTAATTCACTCTTGTTTGTAAAGTACTGGATTGGGATCTGAATGAATAATTGCAGGACAGCTGTGACATAATTGTTTACCCAGGCTCACTGGGGAGCCAGGGACTTTGTTTCAATGTGTACTGATGTTTTACTGCGTAGGAAGCCAAAGTGACTGGGGTTTATGTGGTATGGTTCTGTGATGGTGTAGATGTGCTATTCTTGGAGAATATCTTCGAGATAACTGGCTGTTGTCAAAACAAAACATTTGAAATCAGCAATCTCTAAAATTCACATAGGTATCTAACAAATTCTGTACTCAGAGAAGCAGAGCTGAACCTTCAAGAATGGCGTCAAATAATGTAATCTGACAGTGACTTCAGAGGAGTTGGCAAGCCTGAATCTGTACTTAGGTCTGACTTTTGTAGCATCTCAGACCAGTTTAAATACAATCACAATGTTTGTAGTTTAAGTATCTTTTAGGGAAGAAAGGCATTTGTTACTTCTTGGGAATTGGGTTTTCAGCTAAAAGTTTCAAGATTGTTTTAATTAACATAGGAGATGTAGATTTGGCTGGTGGACCACTTGGTGAATAAGGAATTGGCTCAAAGAGCTCCAGTCAACACCTTGATGTTAAGGTGGAGATCAGTGATGAGTGGTGTCCTTCAGGGATCTGGATTGGGACCAGTATTATTGAGTATCTTTACTTAATTGGTCAGAGACATGGAAGGTGGGGTTGAATGCACCTTCAGCACGTTTGCACGTGACACCAGGCTGAGTGGTACAGTTGATACTCAATGCTCAGTAGAGAGAAGGGGTACCATCCAAGGGCACCTTGACAGAGTAGAGGTGCAAATCTCATGAAGCTCAGTAAGGCCAAGTGCAGGGTCTCTGTGTGGGTTGAGGCAGTCGTGAAAGTGGATACAGGCTGAGCAGTGAGTGAATTGAGAGCAGCTTTGCTGCAAAGGACTTGGATGTGCTGGTGGATGAGAAACTGAGTATGAGCTGGCAGTGTGTGCTTGCAACCCAGAAAGCCAACCAGATTCTGGGCTGTATCCAAAGCAACGTGGCCGGCAGATCAAGGGATGGGATTCTGCCCCTCTGCTCTGGTGAGATCCCACCTGCAGTGCAGCATCCACCTCTGGGTTTCCAGCACAAGACAGACATGGACCTGCTTGAGCAGAGCCAGAGGAGGGCCATGGAGATTATCAGGGGCTGGAGGCCTTCCCTTTAAAGACAGGTTGAGAGATTTGGGATTGATTAGCCTGGAGAAGAGAAGGCTCTAGGGAGACCTTTGCAGTAGCCTTGCAGTACTTAAGGGGGCCTACAGAAAAGATAGGGAGGGACTCTTTATGAGGGAGTGTAGTGATAGGATGAAGGGCAGCGGTTTTAAACGGAGAGGATAGACTTAGATTAAATATTAGGATAAAAATCTTCACTTTGAAGGTGGTGAAACACTGGAACAGATTGCCCAGAGAATCTGTGGATGCCCTAACCCAGGAAGTGTTCGAGGCCAGGTTGGATGGGAGGGCTCTGAGCAACCTGACCTAGTGGAAGGTGGCCCTGCCTGTGGCAGGGGAGTTGGAACTATAGGATCTTAAGGTCCTTTTGACTCAAGCCATCCTGTGATTCTGTGATATTTCTGTGTTTCAGAACAGCAATGCTAATTTCAGAAGGAATATGCAATTAATAATGTTTCTAGGGAATTGCATTTTTGCTAAATATTTGATTATGACAAGGAATGCAATATGATTTTTTAATTGGGAAAGTATATTTGGTTTTTTCATATTGCTGTTTACATGGAGGGAAGAATCCCACTTTGTTCTGTTTATCGTTTTACATAAGTATTGGGCTATTTACAGCTTTGTGCAACTTGGATATACGTTGTGTTAAACTTTTTCTCACACTAAGGAAAGGTTTGTGTGTGTCAGAAAACTTTATCTTTGTCTTGATGTCCTGGTTTTTGTTTTGTGGGATTCAATAAACCTAGCTTTTATTTTTAATTTTTTTTAATAACTTTTACATTAGTGTTTAAAACAAACCCATTTTATATGGCTAGGAGCTGCTATTTTTTTTTCCTTATATTTAAACTATTTTAGTATACTTAATATAACTGGAAACATATAGAATAAATGTGTTGAACACTGCTTTTCATCTGTTGTACATATGGCATATATTACACAATGGGCTTTATATTTGTGGAAATCAGTATTAACATTACCGAAGTTTTATTGGACATTTGATCTTTAAGCAAGGAGAGGACCAGGAGTACTATAAAGCAATGTTTATTTTGTGTTTTTTAGTGTGTGTTATGTCTTCCTATTGGCTAACTTATCTTTTTTTTTTTTTTTCCTGTTTAGTTACCATATCTCAAGGTGGTACAATTCAGACTGTGACAAATTCAGGAGCTCCTCAGCCAGGTGCTACCATTGTGCAATATGCAGCACAGTCATCTGATGGCACACAACAGTTTTTTGTTCCTGGAAGCCAAGTTGTTGTTCAAGGTATATTTTATTAGTCTACTGTATTTTAGTTTTCTCATATGAAACAATTTTTCCTAGAAGGTTTTTTATTTTGTGTTGATATTAGACTATTAAGTAAAATATTCACACATAGCAAGATGAAAGACAGTCTTAAGAAGGGACTCAGCTACTACTTCTGGCTAAAAACAATGATATAACAGTATAAAATCACTTTCTGCTTTGGATTCTCTTGTCCAGATTTTGAGACATATGTTTAATTAAAGGTGCTGTTACAGATTGAAGTGAGATGCTGAAAGTGCAGCACCTCATTTAATATATGAAATTAATTCATTTTTCCCTGCAGTTAATCTTAATAAAACACAAATTCTGAAGTTTTTTGGATATGTTTAGGACAGAATTTCCTTGCAACTTATGACTCTTGTAGTTATTAGAAAACAGATCCTTTACTGAAGCCAGTTTTGTTGTAGAAGAACACTTTGAAGGTCCTATAAAATGCACATGAATTGAACTGTGAATAGTGAATTCTTGAACCTTACTGTAGTTTATTCAGGATTTTTTTTGCTTCCACTGTTCCCAGCCTTTTGGTAATGCTGAGAGAGCTGGAGAACCAAAGGTGTCTTGGATTCTTATCTATTATTAGGGGATTTGGGTTATGCTGATGATAAGCTTTGAAAATGGTAGAGAGATTTCTCTATGAAGACACTAAAGTAATAGCTATGGAGGCTATACAGAATTAAAAAAAAAATTTACACAGAAGTAGGGAGGGAGGGCTGTATGAATACTTTCTTAAGCCAAAACAGCTATCTGAAATAAACCATGAGAAGAGCTAGAAAGAATTTAGATATGTATTCATGGAGTGTATGAGAGTCATCAAATAAATGCTGAAATACATTGTCATCCCAAGACTTTTCAGAAGAATTTCAAGGAAATTTTAAGACTATAAGATGACAAAAATGTTATTGTGCAGACATTCTTAGCAAAGCCTTAAGACCCAAATTTGGCTCTCCCCCAAACCAATTTCCCACTCTGGTACTGCACGTTTTCTGAGTATGAGTCTAATATGTTTTCTGTGCATGTGCATCCACATCCCTCAAATCCGAGGGCTTCTCCATCTCTCCAGGTTGATTGTAGTATTTTATAGGTATTGCTTTGCTTCTTCAGCACTTTGGGGTCAGGGACACAAAGAATAACTCCTCACCTGCTTCCTAAAACTTGCCAAGTCTGTGAAGTGGCACAGCGTTTAAGGGTTGTATCTGGCAGCATTTCAGTCCTTGGGAATTCCATATGCCTGACCTTCCTTTACAGACTCTCCATGACAGAGCTGTTCTCTGACAGGGCTGCTCAGCCTCAGCAATGGGCTCAACAAGATGGAATTGCCCATTAAGTGTCTTGCCTGTGATGGAAACTTTCAAAATGGATTCAGAAACAGTTACTGAATACCTTCTATATCATGTTTCTGGAAGCATCTAGATACTTTTAACTAAATTGATTTGTTCTCTGTTCATGCTCAGAGAACTTTGCTTCCTGGAATTCTCTGTTCCTTTGGCTCAAAGTCTAGTGTTTCAGTGAGCTTTATATCTGTTAAAACAGAAGAAAAATGCTACATAACATACAGGGAAAAGTACAAAGCAAACAGTAAGTGAGCATGAACTTGGAGCTGATGAGAAGATAAAATGCTTCAACTTATTCTACATGCTATTGATACTGGAAAACCTACAAAAAAAATCTTTAATAAAAAAGAAGTATATGAAAAGAGTATGAAAGAAAGCACCTGAGGATGTTTACAATAATACAATTGTATATAGTCAACAAACCTGAGTTAATCAGGATGGAGTGAAACAATGGAATTAGTTGAATATGTAAGTGTCTGATATATCCTTACTACAGGTTGTCTTGCCTGTGCTAAAAAGGCTGTAGGAATCTATAGTTTATGAACATTTGCCATTTATGTACTCTTTTTAGTGGACTCTTTACCTAATATTGTGATAGCACAGATTATAATAGGAAAAATATTCTGCTTAGTCATCTTACCACTTACATATATATTTTTATAATGATCTTGGGTAGGCAGCATATAATTTTTTTTCTTAATAGTCATAGAAGTAAAGGAAGGAAAAGAATGTAACAGATATCTGAAAACAGAGAAGATTTGTTTAATTCTATTTCAGAATCTTTCCAATAGCATTTGTATTGATATTTTTTGAAAGTATTTTTTGATGAATCTCATGTAACAATGGATAGGATCACATAAACCCTATGCTGGATATTTTCCAGCAGCCTGTGGTGGGGAAAAATATTAGGATAAAAGTGCCAAAGATGTTGAGCCAACTGACTAACATTGCATTTGCTGCAAGGTTACATTTGTAGGCAAAATAAGAGGCAGTTCTAGTCTCTGCACAGTTTCCTAATGCATGTTAAGGGTTTTTTTGCTAGCTGAAGAAGAAATTGTATGACTATTAGTGAAAATGAGTGTAGAAATTTGTATAAAACTTCATTCTGTCGGGATCTATGTGTGTTTTCATTATCTGGTTAGTGATATTTGAAATCTGTGACTTGTATTTCTTGTGTGCTTTAGTTCTGATCTTCTGTTCATATGATCCTGAAGTGGTTCTGTAATCACAGAACACTCCTTTCTTGCTTTGATGTTTCCCCTTCTGCCATCCAGCATAGTTTCACAGCTGGTGAATTACCAGTCTGAATTTGGTTATTACAAAGACCTTACAAGTTTGCTGTGCCCAGACCAGTGCTTGGACTCTTGGTCTGAAACTAATTTCATCTAAATTGATGTAAATAAGGAGTAACTCTCTTAGAGCTGAGTTGTTTTTTTAAATTTAGTTTTTAAAACTAGGTGAAGCAGATCTCTTGGACATATTTTGAAAAAGGAGGGAGGTGTGAAGAGGTAGTCCTTACCCAGAGTTACTGTTCTGCCTGTTACAGCATCTGAAATTACTAGCAATTAGGCGGACTTGCTTTGTTGGTGTGTTATTTAATAATTTCTGAAGCTTTTAACTGAAATTAAATGAGTGGATTGTGGGTTTCCCTGCAAAGCAAGGAGCTCTAGCCTTTCATTTACCTATTCGTTATAGCTTATTCAGCTTTCCTGCCTTGCATGTCTGTCCAACAGAGTTCTCTGCCTTTTAGTGGAACTGTTCCAATCAAAACAACTGCATGTCTGTTTAAAATTTCCTTATTTTCTATTCAATCATGACTTTATCATTTGGATTCATTCATGAATGCTAGAGCCACGTTTTAATTTCTGTCAATCAGTGCTGTGAATTTTCAGGTCTTTCTTAACAGCCAGCTTTGTGAGTGCTTTCTGTAATATGCTTTATGAATAATTCAGGGAAAAAGAACAAAGCTAAGATTATAGCAATGTGGAAGAGGGGAAAAAAATCAGGTTTACTGGAAAAGGAATTCTTTGGGCTGCAGTTTCAGTGAGCTGTTCCAGTGATGGAGCATACTAATGACAGTGGTAAGCAAGTGAGGTCATTGTGATGTCAGTGCTCTTGCCTGTAATCCTGCACATGCTTGGTAGTTTGGAACAGTTCATGCTGAGCCCTGGTAGAGGAACAGCAGAGTCGTGTGTGCAGAAGTTGATCATGGCTGTAACAGGAGATGAAACAGGTAAAAATTTTGCTAGCCTTTGGCATGATACTTTTGTATGTCTGTGCAGTGTTTAGTCAGTATTTGTGACATTTTCTTTTGAACCTGTTGCTGTAACTCTTTTGTTGCTCTAAAGTCACACAAATAGCTTCTGATTCCATCTACTTAGTGTAGGATTTCAGGGCAATTTTAACAGTTTTGTTTGGGGGAAAAAACAAAAAAATCAGTGTTAGTGTATGAGTTTTTGCACAGATTGATTCAGATAAGTAATCTTTACTATTTGGTGCAGGATTTTGCTGACAAAAATCCACCACTCTTCTTTTGCATTTTTCTTTATCGTGGTGATTTGTCATATATGTTACTATGTTTATAAATGCTTTTTGTTTTGTAAAAATGACAACTGCCTTTTCTGTTGAACAATGAACGCTACAAATTTGATAGCTATAACTTAAGCCTAGCTGTAAAGAAATTGTTTCAGCAGTTTAAATAAACCCTGTGCTTCCATTATTTAAAAAAAAATACTGAATGGAAACAAATTTGAGGGCAATAATTTGAAGTATTGTAACGCCTGCTTGTTTTCTCCTCCACTGTAAAAATGGTCTGTTCCGCAGCTAATTGAGTTCAAAAGGCTGACGTCATTAGATTTCCTGGAATCGTGTTGCAGTAGGGAACTGGAAAAGTTAAACTCCAAACAAGATACACATTGACGTCAGCTCCAAGTCATGCTGCGATTTAGTCAGTTCCTTTCTGCCTCGTCAATAGCCTCCGGCAGCTCGCTAGCATTAACTACTTCCCTGCCGGCTCCTACTGCTGCTGCTCAGTGCTGGCGCGTAGTGTTTCATTAATCTAAAGTATCTTCTCCAAGTCGATGTTTTTAATGCTCAAAGGGATAATGATTAATGCCTTGTGTAGCCAGTTTAGTGGTGAAGTTAAAAACCCTTTGATAATCAATCCCACCATTATGACTCACAGAGGGGTAGAATAGACATCCAAATACAGCAGGCGTTTTTCCTCCTGAATAGTCACTGAAAGAACTCGAGTGCAGGGATGCTCTCTAGTGTTCAGCAAATTACGTTTTCCAAGAAGGTGGTTGCTTTTAATTTTTTTTTTTCTTAATGCACCTTGGTTTTTTGTAGTAGTTGTTTTTTGTCTGTTTGTTTTCCTGTTAATAATTTTCTTTTTGTAAGTCTCAACTGAAAGCTGCAAGTTTTCAGTGACTTTTTAGTCCCTTGCAATTTTAAGGAGTAAAAAAAAAAATTAACTGAAGCAATGTGTTAGGGAAATGCACCAACTCCAGGCTTGTTGCTTTCTTAACAGTCTCAGTCCAACCCCTGGTGCCTTAGGAATTACTTTAAAGGTTTGTGAAGTTTCATTAGAAAAGGCCACAGAAGTTTGTCAGTTTGGATGAAGTGTGTGGGACTTTTGTCTCAGATGCTGAAATGGGAGGTATGCTTCACTGTAATATAGATGCATTACTAGATTTAAAATAACTATAAAAAAAATCAAGTTTATCCCACTCTGTTTAAAGCCCGTTTCCAAATGTCTTTTTCTGGGGAAATCAATAACATTTCAACTTCTTGTGATAATATACAAAACATTTTGCAGCCTTTGAATTATTTTTTTGCAAAGATACATCATGAAACACATTATTGCACAGCTAAAAGATACTTTGTCAATGCAATGCTACACTTTTTCCTTGGTTTTAAACAGTGGTGGCTGTGTTTGCGAGGTCTGTACCAGCAGAATGATTATTTATCTGTGTTCCCGTGCTGGCAGATTTATAAGTGAGACAACTGTTAGGCAGGGACTGCCACTACTGGAACCTGCTCCAACTAGGATACTTAGCAGTGGTGTTTGCTGATCCCTGCTGAGATAGGGACTTGCTTTTAAGTCTTGCTGCAGGTACATGATCACACTGAGTCCTCTTCACAACAGTCACAGTAATTCCTGTTTGCTTCCATCTGAGTGTAAATCAAACAAAGACAACAAAGTAGTTGGTCTTGCCAGGCTGAGGTGATCTGGGTTATGGAGCTTTCCTCATGATTTGATCTACAAAATAGTTTGCTTGGATTTCTGATTCATTGTATCTAAGGCAAACTAAGATAACATCTCTTTTATACCTAGTGGTGAGATAGAAAAAGGTAGTTTTTATCACAGAGTCTATAAAACCTATGTAATGCGGTCAACATAAAGGTGAGCCTGAAGAGTTGCTAAAATTCCATTTTTATAAATAGTGAGCTGAAGTATCATTCCATTGACATGACTGGGACCACTAAGAAATGCAGAGAACTTAAAGGGTTAAGCAGTTCCCCTGTAGATGTACAAGATGACCAAGCCCTGTGTTCATGGCAGCTACCTGTCACTGTTCACAGGGCTGTTCTGTGCTGATTTCTCCCTCCCTCCCTCCCTCCCACATCCTGGGGGATTATCCAGGTCAGTTCACTGGTCCAGTTCATCTTGTAATTCCACAAACACTTTTACCCGCCGGACTGAGAGGGGGGAGGTGCAAAGGGTTTAAGCTGATAATGATTTCAGGACATGGCTGTGGAATTGTAGTCTAAACACAACTCCATCCTATTTTTTGTATTTAGTTAGTGAAGTATCTGCATTAATATAGTAAGAATAATAGTATATTTTTATTCAGTTTATTTTTTCCCCCTGTAGTTGACTGATGTTTCTTTACTGCTCTACCTATCAGCCTCCCCAAGATGTTTTTGTCTGCATTTTATTTTTCCAAGTTGTCCTAGTTTCAACTGGCAGAGTTAATTTTCTTCCTAGTAGTTGGTACAGTGCTGTGTTTTGGATTTAGGATGAGAGAGATGTTGCTAGCACACTGATAGTTTAGTTGTTGCTCAGCAGGACTTGCAAAAGTCAAGGACTTTCCAGCTTCTCGTGCTCTCCCAGTGAGTAGGTTGGAGGTGCACACGAAGCTGGGAGGGATCACAGCCAGACCAGCTGACCCCAACTAGCCAAAGGGATATTCCGTACCATGAGGCATTGCGCTCACCATATAAACTGTAGGCAAAGCTGGCCTGGGGACTGCTGCTCAGGAACAGGCTGGGCATCAGTTGATGAGTGGTGAGCAATTGCTTTTAACTTGCATCAGTTGTTTCTCTTGGCTTTAATTTCTCTTTCTTTTTGTTATTTTCCTTTTCATTACATTTATTATTTTATTTTATTTCCATTTTCAAACTGTTCCCTTCTCAACCTGTGAGTTTCTTACTCCATCCCACTGGGGAGGGATGTGGGTGGAGTGAACAAGTGGCTATGTAGTGCTTAGTTGCAGGCTGGAGTTAAACTGTGACACATGTTTTTCCATTATTTGAATAATGCTTTAAAGAATTAAAGTATAAACTAAGTGTAGCATAATAGCCTCTGAAACATCATCTATATTTGGTTGCTTTAGTGTCAAAATTTGAAGTTGTGTTCTATCATAATATAAAATATTTATGGAAAGGAATACATAAATACTTGCTTAGAATTTAGAGAGGAATACATTTTTTGTTTGCTTTATTTTCCCTGTCAGACAGGACACAAGTACTTAGGACTTCCCCAGTGTTTTAAAGTTGAGGTACCTCATGTAAGAACAAGTACATCCGAAATAAAGAAATGACGTGAGGCTGTCAGAAAGGTGTTGGTTTCAAGTAACATCAGATCGGCGTTTAGCTTGGGAGAGCACAAAACTGCAAAGCTCAGGAGCTGAATCTGAACTGTTGCCCTCTGATTTACTATGCAGCAACCCCCCTTCCTGTGCAACTGCTGCTGCATCCTCTTGCTTGTTAATGCTGCAGCATCCTTTGTGTGGTCCTCTTGCCCAGGGAACAAACGCCCGTACATCCTGAGCACTCGTCTGTTCCTTTTCATCTTAGCAACAGCATCTCTCACTGGTTTTCCAGGGGTTGCCAAACTGCTGTTGTAAGAGGAGAGGCTGTAAAGCTGGAACTGTTGCTATCACAAGGAAGGAGGAGAAAGTTCTCTTCTGAAGCAAACTGAGACCTGTACAGGGAGAATAGGGCAGCATATAAACCTCAGTGGCTGCAACAGCAGGACCATCTTTTTGTGGGATTGTGCAAACAGGAAGTTAGGTGTGGATGCTTGAACTGTTTCTCAAACACCTTTCCCCATGTTGTCTGAAGAGAGCCATGTAGAAGTTTTCACAGGCTTCAGTCTGGCTGGCTAGTAGGGCCACATGATAGAGCAATGTAGATATTTTACATTTGATTATGGAAATAAATGCTATTAAGATAAAAAATACAGTTGTGTCATTACAACCCTGTGAAATGATTTGCGTATCTGGGATCCTGGATAAGTCATTGACAGAAATCTGTTATTTTCACAGAGAAAACTTATGCATAGTTCTTTTTTTGCCATAAAGTTTAAAATATGTTTCTTTTACACAGCTGCCACTGGAGACATGCCAGCTTACCAGATTCGAACTCCCACTACTACCTTACCTCAGGGAGTGGTTATGGCAGCCTCACCAGGGACTTTGCATAGCCCTCAGCAAATGGCAGAAGAGGCAACACGCAAGAGAGAGCTGAGACTCCTGAAAAATAGGTAAGACTATGTAATCATTCATAGTCAGTGTTGCAAAAAAAAACCCCAGAAAATTATAATGAAGTTTTCTTCTTAAGGTCATGAGCGCTGCCTATAATTGATGAAGGGAATGACAGGAAATTTTTTGTCAGTCATCCCACATCCTTATAGCATAGAGTATTGCTTGTTAACTCTGGAGGGTTAGACTGGACCTTATCCCCATTATTTTTAGTTTGAAAATATTATGGTAATTCAGAAATCAGTATCAGATAATTTTTGTGATGATCTACAGTTATACTTTTTGTTGAATTTTAATTCCCCTACTGTCCTACTACTGACAGTTAAATGACAAGTAGGGTTTTTTTCATTTTGAAACATCCCAGCAAATAATTGATTAGGAAAATATGAGGATCTCATTAGCAGCTGTCCATTAATGATTCTGTGAAGAGGACTTATTCTGAGATGGAATGATAATTATAGACCTTCTTAAATACTTGGCTACTGGGATAAGTTACTTTGCAGTGCCCCTGTCATTTTGTGAGGCACATTGTGTGAAGTGGCTGTATATTTTTTAATTAGTTGTCATGGACTTGACTGAATGTTGTAAATGTCAGTCTTTCTCTGTGCATTCTTCTTGCTATTCTTAGGGGTGTCTGTCTTTTTTTTAAATGTGTAGCCAGCTCTAACTTTGGCAGATTAATAGTAGAAATAGTCTGCTATGCAGATCTCTAATACACTGCCTAACCACTTGCCTTATGATTGAATTAATGGTATTGCTTTGCTCTCATGCCTGTCCTTTATTTTAAATTACTCATGAGGATCACTGCATTGTTCTGCCTTCTTTTTGTTTCTCCTCTCTTCAGTTTTAAAACCAGTGCCTATGCTGTAGCTCATAACTTGCTGAAATGTTAGATTCTCATCATTTGACAGTTTATCGTGTTTCAAGGTGTTAAAGGAGTGGACTTCAAGTATTTCTAATATTTCTTCTGGAATTGAATGCTTGTTTAGTCACATGCTTCTGAAAACACTACCCAGAGTGTTTAGCTTCAATATAGCAGATTTTTGAGCAGAACTATGAGAATGGCTTCAGGCTATCATTGCCAGCCACAAAAAACACAGACATGTGGCTGAAATATGCTCAGGCAGCCAGTTCTAAAATGCTAATAAATTGTATTTGTTTGGACTTAAATTTTACTGTACATGGTTACAAAATGCTCTAAGCTTGTATCTTAATGTAAGTTTGGCATCTAGCTTTTTATCTGAAGAGAGTAGTGTAATGCTTGTGTTTTCTGAAAGTAAATTCTCTGGGTTTGGTTGTAAGCTTTTGATGGCAGAAGCCAATGCTCCCAATAAACACAAAATGGAATGTGATTGGAAGAAGAAATGCTGCTTTCCATCCTAACGTTTAGTACAACTCAAGTCAATACATTATCATTTACTTTCTGTTTTTCTCAGTTCTTCTGAGTATGGGTTCCATCTTTGTATTTGGTGATGCTGAATGCATTCTCAGTTCTAGTTGTTTTGGATTGTATTTTAACTATGTTACTGCTTTTGGCTGTTCTCCGATGTTCTGTTTGTGCAATCCAGCAGTTGGTGGTGGTGGTTGTTGTTGTTATTGTGGAACTGCAGGGATTGCAGGTAATTGCATTTATCCAGTCTTTGCCATATTGTGGCTGTTCCTGTAGTCATTTGCCTTGTATTGGTTCCAGGGAAGCTGCCAGAGAATGTCGCAGAAAGAAGAAAGAATATGTCAAATGTCTTGAAAATCGTGTGGCTGTGCTTGAAAACCAAAACAAGACTCTCATTGAGGAACTCAAGGCCCTCAAAGATCTTTATTGTCATAAAGCAGAATAACTGTCTTTCATTTGGACCTCCTTTATTATGAACTTTAATCAAGGCATGAGAGGAAGCAATTCTACAGATTGCCATATGAACTTGAGAAAGAGACACTTGAGGCCCTTGTGGAACCCAGTTTTGCTTAGTGTTTTCAGACTGATTTGGGAGATATTCCAAAATTTGGAGTTCTGTCATAGTCTCCATACTCTGCTGAGCTTTCTAATGGCATGCAAATGGCTTTTTTGTTTGCACTTTTTACTTCTGCTTTTTGCAGGGAAGCTGCTAAAGAATGTCGACGTCGGAAGAAAGAATACATAAAATGTCTGGAGAGTCGTGTTGCAGTGCTAGAAGTTCAGAACAAGAAACTTATACAGGAGCTTGAAACCCTAAAAGACATTTGCTCTTCCAAAACAGATTAGTAAAAATATTTATTATACTGTGAACTAAGATATGTCCAGTTGCTTTATAAGACAATATATAGCCAACATGAATTATGGCTTTCTCTTTGTGTCATTTATATTATATTCCAACTCCTAACATTCCTGAATGCTTTCCTGCTTCTTGTCAATTTATAGCTCTAATTTCAGGTTTTTCATGCTCCATCCTTCCGTCTCCCAAGGAGCCAAATGTTAAAAAGTACAACAAAGTAAAAGTAAAAAAGCGCATAATTTCTAAGAGCTGTTTCTTTGCCATACATTTACGTACTACTTTTTACGTGTTACTGAGTGTCCTGCACATTGAAAATATTGCAATTGTTTTAGATGAATCATAAAGATAATGCATCCAGTAATACAAGAAAATCAAACAACCCAGGGTATCTCAGGAAAGAGTTTATAAAAGAATGTTATGATTATATGTATGTACTAGCATACTAGTCTACAGATGATTTTATGGCATATTTTTATATTAGCTGCTTTGTGGAAAAAAGTATTGTATTGCTGTCACTGAGTGCCATGGTTAAAGATAGTTTTTAATAGAACCATGTTGTTTAACCTGTGTAGTGTCTGATTTCCTTTAAAAACCTGGTTGAGATGCTCTAAACTCCATGAGTATCTGAAAGAGAATGAAGGGAAAAAAGCACACCTAAGCTCATGACATGATGCTAAATATATTGTAAATACCTGTAAGAAGCTCTCTGTTATATGGCTGCTATTTACTTAATTTTCTGTAGTCTGCAGAGTATTTGATTTATTAGAGGTCTAGATATCAAAATTTAAATTTTCATCCTGAGTACTTCACGTTCTAGATTCTGTACATCTGTGGATAGTTGCCTGTAGTGAAGACTGATGGTGCAGTTCTTATCACAATTTCAGCAAACTACTGAGTGTTGGTAAAGGTATCCTGAAGAAGGAAGTTTTCCAATAAACAGTAACTTTTTACTGATTCACTGGGTTCTGAAGTACCCTATAGGTGAGAGCTGAAGATTTAAAAAATAAACCCATGTTTAAACCAGATTACAGCTCTCGTAAATGCAGCATGTGCCAACTTTCCATTGTTCTTTGAAAGAAAATAGTGCTTATGCAAAGTTGCTTCTGGGTATTTCTTTAATTTGGGAGTGATCTAATTGTTTGGCCAGTACAGTCTATGAGGAGAGTATTTGGGAGCTTTGCAGGAACTAATAGCACCATTGCCTTACTGATGTGGTAGGAAGAAAGGCCTGGTTCCTATTTAATTGGCTTTGCTGAGGGGAGCGTACAAGTGTGTGGAAGGGGAGGAGGGATGGAATCACACTGAAGTCATTGAGACTTCTTAATTTAATTTAAACCGAATTTGCATTCAGTTTAAATTAAATGAAATCACCCTCTTCACTCTGACCCTGTTGGGGTGGGTTAATTTATGTATATATTTTTTCGTTTTCCCAAATTACTTGAAATACACAGGATAATTTTTTTGCATCTTTTGAAAATCCCACTAGGTACCTAAGTGAGACCATTTGTAAGAAGAGGTATTTTCTCTCGCTTCCCGCAGCCACATCAATTGATTTAAGGAGGAAACAAGCTGCCTTTTGGCCTCTAAGGCTCTGCTGCAGGTCTGGAACAAAAGTAAAATAAACCTTGAAATATCTTCTTCACTGTGAAAATACATCTGAAGTGCTAAGGTCAGCAGAAGTCAAAGGTTCTGTTCAGGCTGGACAGGATGAACGCAATCTCCGGGTCCACGCTGCAGCCTCTCTAGTGCAACAAGTAAATTGTTGTGGCTCTGTCACTAGAATCTGTTTTCTGTCACAGGTAGGCATTGCTTCTGACTCTCAAGGGATTTGGAGACATAAGTAGAAAGAAACTTGGGTGCATGGTAGATATCTCTCCAGTAAAAAGTTCCCTTTATCTTCACAATAGTATCTGGTACTAACTGTAGTTAGAAATTTGATAGGAGGAATCCTTGTCTATTTCACATCTCTGTGTTCTACAGTCATTTCTTTACTAATAGAATCACAGAGTGGTTTGGGTTGGAAGGGACCTTAAAGATCATCTGGTTCCAGTCCCTCTGCCATGGGCAGGAATGCCACAGGCAGTAATGCCACTCACTACTAAATCATGTTGCTTAGAGCTCCATCCAACCTGGCCTTGAACACTTCCAGAGATGGGGCATCCACAGCTTCACTGAGCAACCTGGTGAGTGTCTCACTACCCTCTGAGTTAAGAATTTGTTCCTAATATCTGATGTGAATCTCTTCTCTTTTACTTTATAACCGTTGCCCCTTGTCCTGTCATTGTCTTCCTGTGTAAAAAGTTCTCTTCTTCTTTTATATAAGCCTCCTTTAAGTACTGAAAGGCTGCACTGAGGTCTCCCTGAAGCCTTCTCTAGGCTCAACAACGCCAGCTATCTCAGCCTGTTTTCATAGGAGAGGTGCTCTTGCCCTGGGATTATGTTTGTGGCTCTCCATTGTATCTGCTTTAACAGGTCCATGTCTTTCCTGTGCTGGGGGCCCCAGAGCTGAATGCAGCACTCCAGGTGGGGTCTTACAGAGCAGAAGGGCAGAATCCTCTCCCTCACCTGCTGCCCACCCTGCTTTGGATACAGCCCAGGATGCAGCTGCCCTTTGGGGCAGCGAGCATCTGCTGGAGCAGAATGCTTGATGTGGTGCAGGAAAAAGGCCTTTTCAACACCGTAGTTTTCTTAATACAGAAACATCAAGTCAATCTGAGTTGCTTTATTACAAGGGAATTTGAGCACTGCTCAAGCTTTGATTTGTCAGAGGCAGAATTTTGTTTCTTCATTATCAGAAAAAAAGGTCAAAATAATTGTGGTTTTTTTCTTCCTGCTAGAAAACTGCATTTGTATGGTATGAAATTCCTTTCTTGCTGAAACTACACAACTATTTGCAAATTTAAGACTGATATCTAGAGGATTGGCCTTTAAGGGAAAGCGTACACTGCACAATCCAATGCATGGATTAAAATTTTTTTTTTCAAAATAGATTTTCATGTAGCTCAGGTAAAATAACCTCTTGAAAAAATGTCTTCAGCTTCCTAGAGTTGTGGGCGAGGGGGAATGTAATAGTCAGTTTCCTCTTAAGGTACAGCTTTGAGTCATAGCTGTTTCCTTCTGAAGCAGACATGCAAAGAGAAATCTCTATAGACTACCCAGGCAGATCTCTCTTGACCCTCTAAATCAGCCTCAGTTGTTTTGAGCTCTGGAAGAAAGGATTGAAATATGTATATTGTGTGAGTGGGTGAGGATTTTGGTTTTGATTTTTGATTGTTATTCCCATAGATTTTGCTGTTCGCAAAAATAATTGCAGATTTATTTTTTGGCTGCATTGGTACAGTCCTGAGGAGTGCAAGTTGTCTCCCGCTTGGTTTTCCTTCTGCTCTTATCAAACATAATTGCTGATCTGTACTGTTACCCTTCAGACATCAGCATAATAGCTAAATTCAGCATGATCTTTTTCTGAATGAAGAATTACTTCAAAGAAAACAAAGGGGTCTGCTCAGCTTCTGGTTTGGATTGACTCATTTTGCCCAGTTTTTTTCTGTTTCATCCCCTTAGTGTTTAGTGTGTGGGTGTATACATGGCAAGACTGCAGTGAGTGCTGAGCTGTTAAGCAGCTGACAGAAGTAACTGCCTTTTGGTTGTCAGTCTTTCTCTATAAAATATTGTCATGTGTGGAGGGGTTTTTGTTTGGCTGGAGATTTTTTTTAAGGCACTATGAGGCTCTTTTTGATGAGGAATGACAGTGATCTCATTATTCCAGCAAAAGTCTTAGATCTAGTATTTGCTTAATTTAATAACTGAGGAAAATTATTTAGGTAATTTCTAGGGCAGTTTGATAGTCTCTCGTGCTGACTGGAAATGGCAGGTAGCAAAAATCCATTTATTCTGTGTCTAATGAATCTCTAGTCTATTTTCTCAGGTTTCTGTTTAATTCTGAGTTAGCATTTCCTTCTTGCAAGTGGCTCATTCAGCATGGTATGAAGCAGAAGCTGTGTATATGCACAAAGCCTCAGAGAAAGTGTGAGAGTTGAGTGCTCTGTGTTGACTAAAGAAAAAAATAACTTCATTGTATTCTGTGTGACTTGAATGGAAAAAACAGTGAGGGAAGTGTCTTTGTTATGGAAACTGCTGAGGTTTTTCCTCTCCTTTAATAGCCTGCATCAGTGGAATTGGGTGTGATTAATACATCTTGTGAATGGAATTATAGCTATAAAAATGTCACAATTCAGAAATCTGGTTATCTAGCTAAGTAATTGTTTTTGTTTGGTGGCTTCAAAAATATGATTTCCAAACATCCTTGAAAGAGGCTTTTAAAGTTCCCATTTTCATGATTCTCCCCTCCTCCTCTTCCCAGTATGGTTGTGCTCGCACCAGGTAAAAGTTGCTGCAGAGTTGCTTAACAAGCCCAGTCTGGATCATGGGGTTTGCTTTTTTTTAGAAAAAGTTCTCTTAAGGATTTTCTTTTTCCTCTAAGCAAAGTATTTATCACGTTTCTAGCTTTCATTAATTCTTACAGAAGTGAGAAAACTGCGAACACATTTTTAAGTTTAATGCATACTGAGGTGTTTTGATGAAGTTGATTTTGAAGCACTAGATTCTCCAAGATGCTGGTTGTGTGAACTAAAAGCTTTATGAAGTTTGTCAGCTGCTATACAAACCAGAAAATGCTCAAATGCTTAGCACCCCTGAATTTTTACCAGTGAAGTTGTCAGTTACTTCAAAGATCCAGACATGGGCCAGGAACTGCAGCTTTCAAGACATAAGTGAGCAGCCGAGATCTGTTGAGACCTTCAAAGCAGACGTTCTTCTTTTTCTCTCATTTGAGGCCTGATCTAATTAATTTTCCTGAAGTGTGTCATCTAGAAATGGGCCTAACATTAAATACAGCCAGAGAGAAACAGGAGAAAAGGATAGATTGAACAAAATATCTTAAAGCTATACTGTCACATGAGTATAACAGAGTATAACAGAAACAGGCAGGTATGGTGAGTTTGCTTTTTTTTTCTGTATTTTTTGTGCATGAACCCTGTTAGTCTATGCAGGGATCAGAGCTATGCAGAATTGAGCACAGGATGAAAATACTTAACATTTCAAAATTGGTTCCAGTTTCTTTTGTTGTATCTTGTGTAAATTGTCACCTATAGCTATCTCCCTCATGCTAACAGACGTGTTCCATATGTTCTTTGTTCTCTTTCATAGATGATTTTAATTTTCTTGGAATGCTGTTTCCTGTGAAATGACAGTTAGTTGCTCATGCCTGTATCAGATTTTTTCTAGGATGTTTTGAACCTGGTGGTCAACATCAGTTAAAGTTCATAGATGTGTCAAAGATCTTGCAAAAGTTCATGAAAATAGGTGGTTAGCAACAAAAGCATTGACTTACTAAAGGAAAAGTTGGAATGTAACCTTTTTAGGTACAAGAAAACTTACTGTGAAGTCTCTCCGATTAGATTCTAGAGAATTAATTCACTAATGCAGGTGAACCACAGAAAGCGGGGTTTTGTTAGTTTTGTTGCTGACAACTGTGTGTAATTTTGGAGGATGTTTGAATTTCTATGGATTATACCATATTAGTTTAAAAGGACAATGTGTTTATAGACAAAATGTATTTTATTAAAAAGCTTAAATACCTGGCAGACCTAAGCTACTGGGTCTGATGTTGTTCTCTACCTCTTCACCAAACCAGCGGTAGTTGAGTAAAGAACAATGCAACGTATCCTGATAAAAAATTGTCTGCATGCTCCCCCAGATTTAAGCAGTTATTGATACACTTTTTGTTTGTTTTGCACACTGCAGCTAGGCAAATAAGTTAAAATTAGATTGATTTTGCAATACACTTTTTACAATAAAAAATACCCACTGCCTGTCTTGTTACATTGTAGTAGCTGTGAGTAAAGTCTGGTAGTTCACTCCTAAATTTGAAATGCTGGTAATTTGTGACCTTTTGGGTGCAGTTTGAAGCAAAAAGACACAATTTTTTCCAGCTGTTTTAGAGTGACACCTTGTGGAATATAAATGTCTGCACTTCATTTGCAAACTTAAGGCAGCCAAAGGATGTTCCAGAAGTAGGGAATTTTTTGTATTCCACAGGGGAAATAGGGGAGGTGGGGTGTTCTGTAGCTACTGAGGACACAAACACCTTTTTCTGCTCTTCCTGTGTTAATACATAGTTAGAAATAAGTGAACTATAATTTGATAGCCTTCTAAGAGGAAAAATAAATCATGTTGACAGTTTTTCAATTTATAGTCTTCCTGACCAGCAGTCCTATGTAATGAAAGATAAAATGAGAATTATTTACTTCTGATTTATAGAAATTACAATAATAATTAAATGTTACCTAAATACTACTACAAATGGTATCTAAATGGTATTACAAACGCTGCTATTGAAGCACAGTAGTTATTAGTTCTAGGTCACAAAATTTAAATATAGTAAAAAATATAAGTATCTTTTCAGACATAATGGTGTGAAGAGAAAATTAAATAATGCAGTTTTAATCCTGCTGTATGAAAATATCATTCTGGAAATAGAAGAGGGAGGTAAAAGGGGGAATGCAGAACACAGGAAAAGATAAAGGCACAGTGATGAAGAAAATAATTATTTAGGTTAGCGGGATTCCACTTTTCTAATAAATTTCTCACTTCTGCATAACAGTCATGACTATATAGTATTCTGTCCCCTACAGACACATCTGCAAGTGACTGTGTGGATAGTTCATACAAGGTTCTCTAGTGTTTTTTCACAGAACTTGTGAAGTGTGTGAACTGAGCACCTAAACAGAATTTTTTCTTCCTCATTCAAGAGAATTAGCCAAATACATGAGATGTGATGTCAAGATCTAGAACAACAAATGAATTTCCATATGGTAAGTTTATAGGTCTATTCTATGAAAAATGAAAATGGTTTGGGAATTGTTATTAAGAAATTAATTTAAGTACTTATATAATTTGACAGTTAACCCAGTTACTAATACCATACAATTTTTTTTTCCAGTCCATCACGTTAACTTGGTCACTGTTAAGTTTGTGTTGCAACAGAGATAGCCTGAAGAGGGTCAGTATCCACTCTCACTGTAGTGTATGACTGCAAAGCTTATAAAACTGATTTGCTGTCACAGCTGTTTCCAGTGTAGCTTTTTGGCCACTGTTAGATCTGGTTGTGTTCTCTTCCCCTGACTAGAACATTCCTAAGGTCACAAACATTATGCTCAAACAACATCTAGTATTAGCTCTCGCTGTTTGAGTAGATCAGTTGTTTTCCCAAAGTCCTTCTGTTTCCAGTTCACTCACATACCACCACCTTACTTTCTATAATGAAAGAAGTAAATGCTACATTTCTTTAGCCAGTATTTTAGCTCTGGAAATCTTTAAGTCTTCTGTTTGGTCTCCCATATTTGCCATTAGCTCCCTGAGGATCAGAAATGGATTTGCTCTCATAACACAGCTGAGTGCTTTTATGAACAGCAGAGGTCTCACTGTGCGACTTGGAAAGGTATGAGGGGAGAACAGAAACAACTCGTGCAAATATGCACAGCAGTATCTGCAGGCCTCGGGTCAAGAGCCATCTCTGGTGACACTTGTACCAGATGTCCTTAGTAAATGACTGACAGCAGAACCTCTGCTTTCTACTGCACAGTTGCCCAAAACCAGATATAAGAAGACTTGCTCAAGTTATTCATATTTCTGGAAGTATCACTTTTTATCAGCTCCTTTTAGTTTGTGTTTCTAAGTCTTTTCTCAAAGCGATGCCTCTGTTAGCAGAGTTTGATCTAGCTGCCCCTAGGTAACAATGTTCAAGTTTGAATTTTTCTCTGGCAAGGTGGTCAGCTTCTACATGTGGCAAGGGAACTTGTTATTCTTTTTTATGCTCGTTTCACACTAAGGGAACAGCTACAGAGATGTCCAAGAGCTTTTTCAAGTATTCCAAGGTAAAATAAAGGCATATGCTCAAACTTTAAGGTAGGAAAATCTTTCTCCAAGCAAGAAGAGGGCAGAGCACCGCTGTAATAAAATTAGCAAATTTGTACTCTGAAGCTTCATAACAAACTTTAATCTGGCCAAAGCATCTCCTCACATACTCCTCCTGCCCTCTGCAAAGGTTTTGAAAATACAAAATTTCAACTGTACAGCCAGTCTAAAGAATCTGAAAGAATCAGTTTACAGTAAATGATGTAAAAAATCTGATTCTGATGCCTACCTCTGCTGAAATTCTAAGCAAATAAACCTAGTGCTTTCATGTGTTTATTACACACTGCAGAAAGACTATATTAAGGACAAAGGAAAACATTATTAACAGTGTCCACATAAACTTACATTTTTATTAGGATATGTGGCAATTATATATATATTATATATTATGTATTATATATTATATACTATATATTATATACTATATATTATATTATATATTATATAATATTTTATATATATAACATATTATATATTATATACAAAAAATACTAATATACAAGGATTTATCCAATTGCACAAGAGAAATTGTTTATAGATCAAACAGAAAATGTGAGTCAATTCATGTCGCTTATGAACAGGACACTGGTTAAGTATGTAGGTCACTTTTTAGAGATTAGTTATCTGGGATCTTGGACAGATGCCCAGCAAAGTGAAACACACTAAGTAGAATTGCTGATGTAAAATAATCCTATTAAAATACAACATTAAATTTGCAATAATATAAAGAAGTGGTGTCAAGACAGCAGCTTTGTTTTAAAATACATACTTGATAAAGAAATAAGCCTACCAAGAATAAAATCATAAGGACAATGGCTAGGTACATTTTAAATATGGGTAGAGATTATGTTCCAAATGAATTAATCTACTTTGAATCTTTAGCAATATGAAGTAGGATTGAAGGTATTAAAGAACACAGGCAATGTAGCTGCTATGTCAGGTGTGACATTTAGGCCAAATCAGCAGGTTTTGTTTGCTCAAATCCGTTGATAATTGTAGCAGAAAGCCAAGCTAGACCTGACAGCAGCTTATGAGCTACAAAAAAACCCCAAACACCAAACCTGGTAGATAACTAAGGCAAAATGAAGGAATATACTGCAACAAAGGGGCTGGAAAAAGTAGTTGTGCCTACTGACTTGGCTCAGTATTCAGTAGGAGTGGTATGAAATGAGGCTGGAGTGCTATACCTGCTTCTCCTTCAGCATTTGTCAAGCTGAATATGTCCAGTTACGAGAGTAGCAGAACTGCCTGAAGAACAGACTTGCTGCACAGCCAGAACCTGAGCTACAGATTTACTTGTGCCTCATCACTGTGAAGTGCTAGAGGGGATGGAAGAACATCCCCTTGAAGAGCATCCCACATTGATGGTACCCAGGAGAACTACCACGATATTTGTGAACCTGCAGTGGGAAATAGTGTTACCTTAAGGGCCAGACATGAGATGGTACAGTAAATTGTTGCATGACTGAACTCCAGGTATCTGGTCCAAAATATGGTAACTGGATTTCTCAGTGTGTACAAGCTCTCTGCACAATACAGGACTGCTTACATTAAAATTCAGAAAAGTTCATGGGAGTTGGCATAGTTAAGTCCAATACTTCTTTCCCCAGATTCCTGGGTAAGTCTGTTAATTGCTTGAAGTGATATTTGCCTAACCTAACAATGGTAATCTAAAATCTAGGTATTTCTCTATAGTCTAGTTCTGTATTTCAGTGGGATAGCAGGCAGCATTTCCACAACTGCAGTCCTTAACTCTGAGGATGGGGTTGTTTGCCCTTGATGAAGTCCTTTTCCTTCCACTGAACAAACACTTCAGAAAAGAGCTAGGAAGAGAAGGCTGGTTTTTCAGTTGCCAAAGTTAATCAAGATACACCCAACACCAAGGTTATAACACCCTGACCGTTCTCAAGACAGATCAATGTTTATCTTGAAATAAAAAATCCTGAGAGGAACAGCTATGGTAAGGAAGAGGAGATTATCAGAATAATGGTGTACAGAAAGCATACCCTGACCAGCGTGGTAGCTGAAGACTTCCCAGGAGAAGTGAGGTTGAATGTTCTTTGGCAGAGGAGAAATTGGATACATCCTTCGTGTCTGGGAGAGTGATCACGGTTCTGTGCCAGAGGATGCTCCATAAACATCCCAGGCATGGATTATGTCATTTTAAAGGACAGAAATAGTTTTGTTGACTTCATATGTCAAGTTTGATCTGAAAGTATGAGGTTGGTTTTGCAACTTCCAAGTTAATTGAAAACCCTGATGGTATCAGGCTGTGTTCTGCATTCAGATTAGGTTGAGTGTAAGCAGCAACTCTATGAACGCTGAAAAACTTGCAGCTGTTAACAGGAGCAAAACTGTAGCCATGTCAGAAGCTCTTAAGGCTGAGATATCCAAGTTCATTCACATCCCATTTGAAACAGCAAAATCTTGTCTTTAGATCTGACCATGTTGCAGTATGCTTAGTCAAATACCATGTTCTCATTAATGTTTCTACTTTGGTGAATGTGGATATAATTAAGCCTGAAGTACATAGATATCCATGATAGTTAAATACTAGATAATGATTATTTTATTTCTCTTCTCTTTACTCTTCCTTATCAGCTAGTATATTTTAACTTATTTAAGCACTAAGTAAAAATGTAATAATTTCCGAGTAGTTCCTAACCTTTCAAATGTCTTCTAGAAATGTTTTATGGATATTTACAGAGTTGAACAATTGCATAAGAATACATGCAGGGCTTAAGATAATGTGTGACTGCAGCTCTTGGGAATGAGTCAACAATTCATTTGAAATTGAAAATACATAATCCCAGGAAGATATTATAAAGCATTGTTGAGCTATTTTGTTAAAATTTGGATTTTTGTCAATAATTAATTGTCAGCGATAGTATGTAAATGACAATTCAGTGTTACCTGTGAAACAGTCTCAGAATAAAAACCCAAAACTCTTCACAAGATTTTTTATTTTTGCTTTGTTAGGAAGAAAGGTTTAAATTTGAACATTGTACAATGCACAGATTGTATATTGCAATAAAGTTCCCCAACCCATATCTCTAGTCTAACCTAGATATTTATTTAGTTTATGTGGGTTCCCAATGTCAACTTCAAAAGTTATGTTACTCAGATGAACAACATAAATTAATAATCAGTGCATATCTGAAAATGTTTGAAGATATTTTTGTCTTCATTTGCAGCACCCCTTGCCACTGATGCTGACAGCTTTAGGACATGTGATTAGCTCTCTGTGCAGACAGAAACCTATTTGTTATCTTGTATTTCTGCTTTCAGTCTTAGCAGTACCTCAGAAAAAATCCTGATTTACAAAACTGATATGGGTCTTACTTCTCCAGTTCTCTATGCCTGACCCATTCAATCTCATCTGGAAACCAGCAGTTGTCTTATGCTCCTGCAGTTTCTGTGCACCTCACCATTCTCTTCGTGTAAATGGATTTGCATTAGGAGGTAGGACAGCAAAAGCTTTTAATTGGGGACACCCAGTACATATGGATACAGAAATATGGATCAGCTTGTTGAAATAAAAATGTATGGGGTTTTTGGTCCATATAGTTAAATTATAGGCATAATAGGGTTCCAACACATACGTGCAGTAACTATAGACTTCAGGATACATAGATCAATGGCAAAAATAACTGGTTACAAATAACTCAGTTACAAAACTGAGATCCTTATTAGCCAAAAAGAGATGGGTACCTATACTCCTTTCTCTGAAAATCCCACAGATACTGGCAACCCATCAGTACTTCAGTACTTTCTTCAGTGGTGTTTTTCCCTTTATTATATAAAGGAAATTGGTTAGTGATGAAGGCAGCTGCCTCCTGCTAGGGCTGGCTAAAAATACTTGGTTTACAATGGAATAATGTTTCATCTCTTTTCTTATAGGAAAAAAGAACCCAACAAATTCAAACCAAACAAACACACAAGAAGTCCCCAACCAAATATAAAATGTTAGTTAAGACTTCTGACTTGACAGCCCAGGAGTGTGAAAGCCCAGAAAGATTAGAACAACATCACATCTGTAACACAAGAAGGGAAGGTGGTTAGAGGGCTTGTTTTGATATGATAATTCCTATACTCCCCTTGGATATGTGATGAAGAAATAGGACTAAGCAATTAAAAGGCATTTCAAAATAAGAGATTGAGCAGAACAGAGTATCTTGTGTGCACTTCTCTTACTTACATTAAATGCTGGGAATGGAGCTTAGTGCAAATGTGTATTTGATAATGCTTAGTTAATGGCCTAATGCATCTCTCATTGTGATGTTTACTTCTGTGACTTCAGAATCTCAAATCCATGAACCTGTAACCTAATTCCTATTTCTACTATAGCCAGCAAGTTCTTGGATGAGTAGGGAATAAGGTCTAAATACTACACCAGTAATGAAATCCTGGTATCTTTTTCTGTTGCCTAAGCTTCTTGTCCAATGGTTGGGGATGATAGTCTTGCAAAGTAAATTCTGTAAATTACATTGGAGTTCTGCTGAGTTGACTGGTTAGTGAAGACAGCACATCTTTATGTGCAGATGCTTGAGCTGAAAACAGCATTAGTCCCACATGTTATATATGGATATAATGTGAAAAATGCTAATCCCAGTTATGCAACTCTTCTCTGTTTTAGGCCTTATTGGAGAACTGGGTTTTGTGTTTATTCAGGCCTAGTGTTTTAATCCACTTGTTCTACAGTCATATAAGGTCTTGTACCACTGGAGTCAGGGTTTGCATTCTATCTGTTACTTCTGAAAAAGGTATTTTTATTTCGTAGGAGTGATTAACATTGCCTTCTTTGACTTTGTGCTGGTTTTGGCTGGGATAGAGTTAATTTTTTTCAGAGTAACTGGTGTGTGACTGTGCTTTGGTGTTGTGCTGAGAACAGTACTGATAACACAGAGCTGTTTCAGCTACTGCTGAGCAATGCTGATATAGCATCAAGGCCTTTTCTGCTTCTCATGAGGAGGCTGGGGTGGCACAAGAACCCCAGCTGAACAAAGGGGTGATACCATGACACCACATGGTGTCATTCTCTGCACATGAAGCTGGGAGAAGAAGGATGTGGGGGATGTTCAGAGCAATGGCATTTGCCCTCCCAAGCCACAGTTATAGTGGATGGAGGCCTGCTGTCCTGGGGATGGCTGAACACCTGCCTGCCCTAGGGAAGTGGTGAATGAATTCCTTGTTTTACTTTGCTGGCATGCACAGCTTTTGCTTTACCTGTTAAACCATCTTTATCTCAACTCATGAGGTTTTTTTTGCTTTTACTCTTCCAATTTCTCCCCATCTCTCCATCGGGAAAGTGAGTGGCTGCATGGAGCTGAACTGCCAGTTGGGGTTAAACCACGGCAGACTTGTTAGCTAATTACACAAATGAGAGGCAAGGTTCACTTCAAATTCCCCAGAGACCTGCCCTAAAAACAGGCTGAAGACTGGAGGTGGGGGACTCCTGTGCATACACAAGGATTGGGGTATACCCAAGTTGGTGTTTCTGTCCCAGGGCTGTTGGCAAACATGTGCCTTATGCAGATTCCAAGTTTTGCAGCAGCAATTTGACTGTGGAGGTAGGAATGGTTTCTCTATTATGTTACATTTATATATTCCAAAATTACACTTGCAGATGGACAGCTTTATTCTTGACTATACGGGGTACAGTAACCAAGACAGCCACTACTCAGCACTGTACTCTCACTGTGGGTGAGAGAAGCTTCAGAGATGCTAAGATGCATAAACTAAAGGTGCTAAAAAGGGCCTGTGTCCTTCTATTGAAAATGAAAAGAGTCACTGGAATGCCTTGACAGAAAAAAAGAAAATAGGATTTCCCAGATCTCAGTGGCATGAAAAATCAAGTATATTTGGTATACACAGCCATGAATATACAATGGTGTGAAGCTTTTCAGGAAATGTGAAAAATCAATGCATGTAGAGATAATAGGCAGATGACATGGACAATGCATTACTCCAATCTGGACATATCTGGGTATAGAAATAATGGACAAAATCTGAAGAACCCTGATCTCTGCCCATAAAAATATTTCCAGGGGAAGTCCCAGATATGCACAGTAAAAAGTAAAAGAAGTATTTCTGTAAATAAAAGTATGAATGAGATACGCAGGACAATACACAAGTATTTTAATCTCAAAAATACTCAGAACTAAAACTGCCCACTCTTAACCTAGACTTCAAGAACTGAAGGAACAGTTTTTCTCTTGTTTCTGGTGCAATTCAGTAAACTTTGAGACAACTGCAAGGAAGCTAAGATTTAATTCTTCCAGGCTATGCTTGTTTGATGAGAGTGTGAACATTAGTTTTTTAGGACTCTCATGCCAACACTTCTCATAATAGTAATACTGTATAGTCTCAAAGCTGTTAGGAAGAACTGAGAGAGCTTTGCATTTGTAGGCCCTTCCTCAAAGGGTAAATCACCTCAAATTTATTATAATTGCTTATTTCCTGATATAACATTTTTTTGTTGGGTTTGTGAAGGTAACTGCTGGATAAAATCCTTCTCAGTCTTCTCTATTGCATCAGCTCCCCTTATGCTCAAGCAGATTGCCAGAAGTCAAGACCAGGATGACATCACAGCTTTGGAAGTAGAATCCAGTAGCTTGCAATAGCACATGTCTAACCAATAGTAAGTTGGAGTGGGTGAGTGATTGTGAAGTAGCTGTTAATATTTTCTTTTTGAGAAGTGGCATGAAAAGAGATTAAGTTTCACTTGTTTATATAGCCTCTCATTTCCCTGAACATTTTTCTTTTGTCAAAAATATGTAACTTCTCCTTTGACAGAACATGACAATTCTAATTTTACTTTGGCACAGCAAAAAACTTTGCATCTTTTACTTAAAAATATGTTTCCAATATTGCAGAAGCAGAGATCAGCAACTGTGCTTTTGAAATTAGATAATCCAAAATTGTTATTTCCAGCATGATACATAAATGTAACAGATTAATAAAAAGCCAGTTCTTTTTTCAACATCTGTATTATTTATTTCTGATTCTCGGTCTGTGCTCAGCAATGCTGTCTAATGTTCCAGGTTCTTGAAGTGGAAGCAAATGATATAACCAATACAGAGAGAACAGCACAATGGAAGATTTCAAATAAACTGCTGAAGCCACAGTCATCTGGTACTAGTCAAATTCATGTGATTAAAAATACTTTTCTGCTTTTATTTCAGCACCTTACTTAGAAAAAAACATTGCAATGTCCTGCAAAAGCAAGTGGCAATATAGGAGTAGTTATAGAGAGATTTCATGAGAATACATTAGCTCTCAGACATGATTCCCAAATTTAGGCTGCTGTCTCAGTCACTTAAGCCCCTTGAGTGAGACCATGACCCAGAAAAACAGTCCTGTCTTTCCCCACTCACATATTTCCACTGCTTCTCCTGAGCCAGTAATAATGTTAGCACAATTACATGGTAAGCTGGGTTAGAGACTAGCTGAAAACTTTGCCTGATTTAGCTTCCAGCAGAACAGGCTGATCCAGCTTCCTGTAGGGCCCTACAAATAAAAATGTGGGCAGAAAGGAGCAGACATGATCCTGCATGTGGGAGGTCAGGACAGCTGGTTTGATAACAGTGAACACATCCGAGTGAGTGTCAAATAGTATAGCTTGGCTTTTTGAGGACAGTCATGTAATAGCTGGGAAATTGATTGGGGGCAGCAAAAATTCCCCACACATGTGCATACAGAAGGAATAGCGCACAAGGATTTTCCTTCCTCTGCTTATGTACTTGTCCCAGGGAGAGGAAAGAGGGACAGTTTTGTGTCTTTCAGTGTTGGCCATTTTGAAATATTTTGCATACCATTAGTAGGATCTAAGAGAAGTTCTGTGGATTGAATGCATCTGTTGTAAACTGGCATTTTCAATGGTTCAAGTGAAAATGAGGCTGTGGGGTCCTGTTTACTTTCACTGGAAAGGACACCTTTACCTCCAAAGCTCAGGGTGGCAAATCTCCCTTAGGAAATGAGCCTCTTCCATTCGTGCAAGTGCTGCTGCCACTGTGCCCAAGCAATTTGACTCTCCTTATGACTGACCCTACCATGCAGCTTTTCGTGATGCTCTGTTCTGCAGGGGTCCCTGACACATTTACTGCTTTGATGGCATCTGCAAAATTGTACATTACATTTAAGCACATCTAAAAGCAGGATGTTTTGAAGAGTGAACACTTGCAGTGAGACAGTTAACTCAGTGGTTGTATTTCTGCTTCTTCCAGTGGTTGTTCTGGGAACTTTTGTTCTGCAGAGCTGATTTAGGGTTTTTGTTTTGTTTTTGGCTTTTTAAAAACTCTTTTCAGTGAGATTGTGCATGACTAAGGGCATAGATCAAAGAGTCTGTGAGGCCTAACACTCTAGATGAATGATAGAAAATTTATTTTGCATTACATAATGTATTTTTTTTATCCTTTTGTTTGCTACACTGTGGCCAGCAGCATGATTTATCTTGAACCCAAACACTCTGCCAACACATATTTGATGAGAAATATTAGCCATTACCAAGACACATATTTTAGCTATGTAGGCAATCCCATACCAGCTGTGAATTCTTAAGGTATCAGTCTGAACAACTGGGAAAATTATGAAACCAATTAACAGACTGAGAGAAAATACTGTATTACTCTTACAGATAAACCACCATATTAAACAGTGAGATGTATCTTTGGCAACTTTATTTTGGACAAAGACAATTGAGGTTAGAGATTTTTAAGCTTGAATACATAATAAGAGTTCAAAGACTAGATTTCACTGGCCTTCAGTCTTTAAGGGGCAGCTGGAAACATCTGATCTGAATTGCCAAAGCACTCAAAAGAAAGAAGTTTGCTGTGTAATCTTGCACCAAATTTTATAATTTATGTAATTGACCCAGTATTAGAAATTATTTTAACTCTGAGATTATGGAAACAAACAAGGGGGTTTTTTTGTTTTGCTTTTGCATTTATTGGAAAGGTCTTGCTGCTATTTTAGAAGTTTTGCTATAAAATTTGAAGAAAACATGCACATGCTTATAGACAGATATTCTGTCCTGTGTTATACAAGACATTTTTCTGGTTTTCAAAATGAGTTTGAGGAGATCTGTCTTTTCTGTTTGGAGCCAAGCTTATCCAGGAGGGCTACAATTTGTAGTCATATCTTGTTATGTGTGTTTATGTTATTCTTTAGACCTTAATTGTCAAATTACGTGACAGTTCAAAGTTCCTGGAATGTAAAAATCTGGTGTCTCTACATCCTTTCCAGTTAAATAGCTTTAAAATAAAGGGACACTCATCACTGAATTAATCAGTGTTTTAAAAGTGTCACATGCATGAGCACAACAAAAGTGTGCTGCAATAAACCTGGTGATGCAGTGAACTGGGCCTAAGAAAACACCTGTTTTAATGCACATATTTTATTTCCTGAAGCACTCCCTAAGGGGCATTTTTTGAGTGACAGCAGAGGACACTTGGGTAAAGTGTTAGCTGAAGAGTTCCAGAAGTGAAGGGTAGCATTAACTTTGAATGAAAAACAGCAAGGTAGTTCCTTACTTGAGATAAAAATGTCTTCATTAATTATATTCTCTTTAATTTGAAGTATAATTTGGATTGACTCAATTCTGCCCAATGTTAGTCAGCAGTTTCCTACAGAAATGGCTGTGCTCAGTTCCCTGTTTAACCACACATTGCTGGATGCAACAGCAAGGAGGTCATGGGGCCTGCTGGCTGGTCAGCTGCTGAAATTCCAGAGCTGTCACAAGGACTGCAGGACACTGAAAATATATAATAATTTCCTCATTAAGAGTTTAAAAATTATGGCTCACTTTGCCTTTTGATTATTTAGACTACTTGCACAATAGTATAATTGTATTTTTATTACTTTGATTTGGTTTTATTTTCATGTTTGCTAGGACACTTTATTCTTTATTTCACCATAAAGTCCTGCTTCTTTAGCTGCTTTAATTCTTTCACTTTCAGCTGTGTGAAATGGATTCCCAGACATCCCACAGGAAGTGTTTGTAGGTCAGCAACTAATTTTCCCAGGCCCACTTTGCAGACTCTTATGATTTATATCAACTCTATTAATAGAGAAGATGACTTTTTTAACCTATGAACTTGCTATCCTCATGTTGGCATTTTTTCCATCAACCGATGTATCTGCTTGTTGAGTGATGGTGACAGCAAAGTTAATAAGCTACACAAGTGGCAAAACACATTACAACAGACAAGAATTTAATCATTTAATGATGGTCTGGGCTCTGCCTGCATCCTGCAGCGTTGGTGTGCATGTCAGAGGTGCCACAGTAGGACAGCACATCTGTGATTACAGAGTAATCTCTCCATTTTATTTATTTGATCCTTTTCCCTGTAACACATGAATAATTTGCTGTTAAAGACTTTATTCTTAAAAAAAACCCCTTCCTATGGTGAGATTCTATGGTTCCCATTCACTGAGAGGGATCTGAGATATGGGGGTTAAGTGGTTTTCAAAAGTCTTGCACAGTCTACAATGGAGCAGAAAACTGAATTTGGGTTCCTTGAACATTGGTAAATCTATGGGTGGTTAGTCTCAAAAATAAAGCAAGCAGTACTACTACACCTGTTGTTTCATAGTTAAAATATGGTAAATGAATAAGCAGAAAGAGTTCAAGCTTTCCCTTCAGATCACTTACCAAGTGTCTGACTGGAGGCTTCCTGAGAGTGACTGAAGTACAAAAAACAATGAGCTTCACCTGATTAGAGAAAGACTTCTCTTCCTTTCCTTTTGCCCCTCCAAGTAATGGAAACTGATTCTAAGGATCATGCCAGCTTTTGCTATATTTGAGGGGAAACGTTTAAATGGTCACAGGGAAGCCTCAGTTTTAATTTTGTAGGCTTGTTTATGTCCTGGATACTTTTTCATTGAGCAGGAAAGGTCTCTGGAATACAAAGAGGTAATGTTCTTAATAGTTTTATTGCTTTCGTAGCCTTTCTACTCAAAGGACATTGATACCAGTGGCCACTGATAGCAGACAGAATTCACAAGAAAAACTTTTGGCCCCTCCTCATGTATAGTTTTCAATTTTAGATTATTTTTCAAAGGAAAAAGTCCTGCCTAATCCCATATAGCACCTGAGGAAGTGTAACAAAATCTATAAGAAGTACATACTCAAAACTAGATATCTGTTGTTCATTTGTTAAGTACATTAATTAATTTTTGGTTCTTTACCTCTAAGATCCATATTTCCACATTTCCATTTTCTATATTTTCCAGGCGTATACACAGGGAGTTTGTCTGTGATTTTTGGCCTCTCTACAATTCTAAATGAGTTCCTACAGGTACAGGTACAGGTTCCTACAATTTACAATTGTAGTACCTTGCTAAAAATCAAAAAGGCTCATGCCTGGACACCTCTCTGTTGAAAACTTGGATGTGTCAAGAGCTTTAATTTTCATACTGAGGATTTTCTCACTTTTTAATTTTACCTCTTGATTTGAAAATTAACTGAGGAAAGTCTATTTTCACTCAATACAGATGTTAATACTTCGAGGAACTTAGTTTGAGAATATGTTTCACAGGAATAATTCTTGAGATGCATCTGTACACCTCACCATATTTAGCTTGATACCCTGTCTCTGAAACCTTTAGCTTTTCTTCAAATCTATTCTTCAAACAAAACCCTCTTTATTCTACTTTAAAAGGCTGGTCTTTAGGGGAGCTGTAAGATAAAGCATTAAACTTTCCTGATACTCTTCTTCATACAGACAGCTCAGCCTGAGCAAATGTATGTACAGACACATGCTTTTCTGGTGAGCTGTGTTAATAAAGACTTTAATCCCTTGCCTATTAACCTATATTAGCTCATATTACAGGACTTGTAAGCTCATACTACACATGAATGTTTCTAACTGTGAGCTGCCATGACTGGTACTCAAAATGACAAGATACTGACAGCTGGTAAAAGTAGGGGATTTTATTTTCTGAAGACGAACTTGAGAGAAGACGGTTGTGTGTGAACATGCTATCCCAAATTGCTGGGCCTGGTTCAGTCCTCATTCTTAGTGTAAATTACACCTAGCGTCATTGAAACTAAAGAAGTTATATTTGCCTAGACTTGTATGAAATAAGAACAGACTAAGAGATACCTCTGTATAGAATGGGATCTTTCACAGGCAGGAGGGACTAAAATACAGTAGGCTCTTATTCATACTCCATATAGACTCTCTAGCTGGCAAAGCGCTTTGTGGCAGCACTGCCTGGTTTTACACATTTTGTTTTGTTTAGTTAGGCTTTTCTCTACAAGGGGTTTTATTGTTCAAGAGGGGGTACTCCCACCCTTGCTTGTAGTCATCGAGTCATACGATGGAGTAATTACTGCTCTTTACATGCCAAGATCTCAGACCAAGCAGAGGCAGCCAATCCTGATACAGGAAGACACACACTGGCACAAAAAAACTAACTCAGGAGACAATGAAGAGAGGAAAACACAGAGTGGGACTGTATGGGATTGTGCTCTATCTGCCTGTGACAGTAGCATCAGGGGCAATGTTGTTTTTCCCCAGCAGCTTTCCAATATAGTTACTCCATTCACTGATGAATTGAGAGTATGTGAAACTGTGCCAGAGCTAATCAAATCAAATTCCACCCAGCTGGTTAAATCCAATTGCCTGTGCCTTCCTCCACAATGCAAGGGCAGCCATGGTACACTTTGCTGAACTGCCTCCTCCCTCCCAAAGCCCACTGTGCCGTGTGGGTGATCGTCCCTCACGAGAGTAATGTGTAGGTTTCTGGCTGCTTCTGAGTGCAAATCTTATCTTGCTCAATTCCTGAAGAAATAATAAAACCAAAAAGAACAGTTTTATATATATGTGTATATGTGTGTGTATATATATGTATGTGTGTAAATATTCTAGCACAGTTGTTCTTGAAGTATTTCCCCTAAAACAATGACCAGTCTTTCCTCACTTGGGGGGAAACTGCCTCTTTCTGCAGTGATTTCAAGTTGGTAACATGGCACTAATAAAAATATTATAATATAAAATAGAATATGCACTTATCTGGGCTATGTATGTTTAGGGAAGTACTGTAACACTTGCTCTGTGGTCCTCTGCTTGCCACACATTTCAGAGTAGGAGTGTGACTTTGTGCTCTGCATTATTATCTAGAATAGTGTCTCTTCATGGGCTAGCATGAGATTAATATCCCAATTTATGCGCTAAAGTTAAATACATGACTTAAGTAGCCCAAATTTCTCCCTTGATCTTCAAAAGAAATCTTGATTTACTCTTTCCATGTTTCTCTCTGATTCAAGTGAGGCACTCGATTTCTGTGAAACAAGTGTGCCATTCACGAAAGGAGTAACGTCACTGATACCATTTGAGTATTTTTAAGCCAGATCCTGTCTCTTACCTACTTCTTGTTAGGTCTGGGTGTCTTTCCTGTGAACAGTAGCTGCAGCTATCTGCTGTGTACCACAGAAACCTCCAGTGTCTCTGGTGATGCACAGTGGTTGGGGTTGGCACAGGCAGAGCTTCAGATGACTCGTGTTGAGGCTGAAAGGATGTTTTGTGGCAAGCACTGGATTTCTACCTCCAAGAAAGAGAATACTGCCTGAATCCAGAAAGAATCGACACCTTCAGCAAAGGGGAAATCTGCCACGGCAGCAGTCTATGCAAATCCATGGGGGAGGGAATCTAAGAGGTGATCCATGAATGCATTCTCTTGGGGAGCAGCACAGTGAAAGGCTTTGCCATACAGCCCGGGTCAGAATCCAGTGTGATGCATCCTGAACTTGCCTTGAGGAAGAAAGTCTTTTAATGCTACTGAATTTAGGCTTGTAACAATAAACGTAAATATTAACAACAAGAATTGTCAGAGGGATAACAACATTCCTCAGATATGTTCATGACTGTTTTAATTGATTTGGAATTTATTACTATAGTCAAATTTAGCTATTACAATCAACAAAGCTCAGGTATGATTCAGTTGACCAGCCTGATCACTTAGTACATAGGAATGTTAATTTTAAGCTTTTGCTTCAACTCCAGACAATGATTAGCTCTGATAAAGTTGACACAACAGCATTTTAGAGTGGCTGTAACCCAAACTGGGAGTAGAACTCCTACTAAACATCAGATGGCGGTGTGGGGAAGGTATTGTGTGACACAAATTTCTCAGACTCTATTTGAAAGATGAGCAGAATCAAAAGATCCAGTTGTCACCGCTCATCTATCTTAAGGTTTTAGTTTTTTTTTTAAACTCTGCTTCCCAAATCATTTGGTTTGCAAGCAGAAAGCACTTTTGGATAAAATCATAGTTATAATTTTTATCTGCTCAAAATAGATAAAAAGCTTATATAAGCAAAACACTGACCTACATCTGCTGGTTTGAAACACATTTTTTGAAAATGTTCCAGGAAGATTTCAAGTGCAAAATTTAATAGGTCACAGCATTAATTTTAGCCTATTAAAATCCATTGTCTTTTGTATAGTAGAGTGTCTTCTGTATAGTGGAGATGCTACAGATTTAAAACATTTTTGTGCAGGAATAAGCCCTTTGTAAACAGAGGTATGTGAGTGCTGACCAATCCTGAAAGCCTTGGCCTTAGTTTAAGGAGCTTTATGGTGTTCCTCAGCTGAGGCAGTTGCTCAGGAGAGCAACTCATTAAAATATATAATCATAAATCTCAAGAACGGAATAGTCTCTAATCAAAGAAAGACATCTATTGACATCTAAGCATGTCAGAAAGGTACAGTGAACTGTTCTTGCTTTATTGTACAAATATTTATCGCATAATGCAATTACATTTGCATCATGCACTTAAGAGATCTGAAATCAAGTCTTCATCATCAAAACCCAAATATGTTTTCCTGGTATATATTACACCTATGTAGTCTTCTCAGCTCTTAGGTACCAGAAGGAGACCATTACCCTAGAGCAGCATCCCTTTTCTTTGATTTTAAATATATATTGTAGCACCTTTGTCATTGTAATGTACTTCAGCAAGCTCTTAGGGTGAAGAGGAAGAAAGGTAAAAATTCAGAATGAAAGACTGCAAGTAAGAAAATATGTAGCCGTAGAGAATAATGGAAAGACTCACAGAATGGTTTGGGTTGGAAGGGACCTTAAAAAGCATCCATCTAGTGATCACATAGTGATTATATGGTCACAGCTGGTGATCACAAATTTTAAATACTTTGTATTTAAAACGTTTTAAAGATTTAGTTTTAGAATATTAGTTTTAAATAAAACAAAGTTTAAGTAATTCCTTTCTAATAAAGAAAACGTATCTTTAAGCTTTAGTCATATATTTAGACAAGTAAACTTTGTAATTAAGCCATCTCCATCATTATATGATTGTGTGTTTTGTTTCAAAGCTTATGAAAATTGTGGAATAAGTATAAACTGCATGTTATGCCTGAAAATTTTCTACAATAGATTTACAGCTGTTACAAGTTTCTAAATAATTAGGGCTTGTGAAATGTTTATGCAAAAATGTAGTGGGATTGGTACAGCAAGGCAACACAATAGTTTCCCAGTTAGCATTACCCAAAAAGTACTGACTTAAAAGACTATGGCACTGGTAGTCATGCCAGGAGGCTACAGGTCAAAAAGGCCACAAATGAGTATGTTCCCTGATTCCTACAGGAAGGGGGAATTTAACAGGGCAGGTCAGATAATTCTTCCACAGAGATCTCACTAGGTTGAGGTCCTATTGTAAGATTTGGTAAGCCAGACGTTTCAGCAACATTATTCTGTTGTATATACACTGGGCTGATTTGATTGCTTAAAAATTATGCTTGAGATTTTTTGATTGCTGCCTATGCCCTTTTGAGATTTAACCTACTCTGCTGCCAGGTTAAGCCAGGTCTGAGCAGAAGAGTGAGCTGGGCGCAGGCTCAGGCTCAGCTGCAGGGCAGGGCGAGCTCCAGTGGAGGAGCTGAGGTGCCCTCAGCAAACCATGACATGGTGGGGGAAGGCACTGCTTAGCATGGCATCCTAGCAGGCAGCACTTCTGAACCAGGGCTCAGCAAATTTTCCTTTTGTCTGGATGCAAACTACTGAAGACACTGATATAAAGAAGATGCAAAACCTATCCTCATTTATCTTGAATTGCTCAAACACAAGGGGACGATGTAACTCAAAATCTGCTGCCCATCCATGCTTGGAAAGGGGGGTGTCACAAAACTAGTTACAGAAGACATCCTCAAAATAGTTTTATTTGAAAAAAAATCCCCCACATTCCTTTTCTTTTTCTTTGTACCGCACTAGAGTACATTTGCATCAAATAAACATTCAAAAGGTAGTTGAAAATTAAAAATTAATTTTCCTTTGCAATGTGTGGTTTGAAAAAAATGTAGAATGAAAACTTGCAAGGCTTTCATGTAATCATCTGACTTGAGAATATCTTGTGAAAACATCAGATATCATGAGATGCTTGGTAGAATAAATAATGGCTCCCTGGACATGGGGCTATAAATCAAAGCAACCTTTATAAACACAGAGAAGTGTTTTTCTGTTACCAAATTATCAGTGTAACCATTCAACTACCGTGACTCAGACCTCCAGCAGTCAAGAGATTTGTTTAGATTACATGATTTAAAGAAAAAACAACAAAAAAGACTAACGAAAACCATGCACTATTCCCATCTTTAGCGTTGCCTTGATACAGAAAAGTGGATTGTCACTGGGAAAGCCCTGAACACAGGGAAGGTGATAAAAAGGGGCACTTTACACTTTCTCCTTTCTGTGGCCTGTTATCTTTGGAGCGGCCAGTCTACAGAACATCATAAGTTCTCAAAGAATTCGTGCGGTCCCTGCAAAGCTCTAGGACACCCGTGGCTATTTCCTACTGGATGCGGGCCCCTCACGGCGGGGGCAGGTGCGGGGCCGGGCTCTGGCCCTGGCTCTGGCCTAGATCAGGGCCGCCCGCGGGGGTTTCCCGAGCTTCCCCCGGGCCAGCGGAGGCACCGCTGCGGCCTCAGCCTGGCCAGGCCCCCGCGGGGAGGGGAGCGCCCAGCGCCGGCCGGGCAGCGGCCGCCGACCCCGCTGCCTCCGGCACCATCGTG
Organism: Climacteris rufus; assembly: GCA_013398175.1. Classification (NCBI taxonomy): domain Eukaryota; kingdom Metazoa; phylum Chordata; class Aves; order Passeriformes; family Climacteridae; genus Climacteris; species Climacteris rufus. Next base: position 163,503 of record VZRZ01004071.1, on the reverse strand, counting down.
CTGAGCTCCTGGAGGGCGGGACAGCGTCTGT